>CAUYLG010046842.1:0-60922 GCA_963573385.1 Cacajao melanocephalus | reverse complement strand
CAGTGGGGGTGGGGAGTTGGGGAGGGATAACATGGGGAGAAATGCCAGATATAGGTGATGGGGAGGAAGGCAGCAAACTACATTGCCATGTATGTACCTATGCAACAATCTTGCATGTTCTTCACATGTACCCCAAAACCTGAAATGCAATAAAATATATATTTTAAAATAAATAAATAAATAAAAAGATTTTGTTTTGAAGTAATTTTACCATTACAGAAAATTTTCAAAAATAGCACAGAAAATTTCCACTAATATTAACATCTTATATAATCATAAAACAAATAAAAGAATGGGAAACTAACATTGTTGCAATTGATACTATTTTGTTGTTAGCTAAATTACAATGCTTAATCTAATTTCATCAGTTTCCCACTCATTTCTTTTGTCTTTGCTTTTTTAAAATTTAAGATGCCATCCAGGATCCCACATTGTGTTTACATGTTATTTCTCTTCGGTCTCCTTTCTTCTGTAACAATTCTAGTCTTTCCTGGACTTTCATACCTTAACACTTTTGAAGAGTACTTTGCATTCCTGCAATAAAAGTAACTCGGAAATAAATAAGGACAACATTAACCACAAAGGGTCACAAAATGACTCTTGGAAATATTACGTATTTTGTTTGTAGTTGTCATAAACTTTGATCAAAAACTCGTAGAACCATACACTTAAAATGGTGACTCTCACCATTATTTATTTTTCAAAAAAAATAAATAAAACCACACATTAATCTTACACTGAAGTTTTTGCAAAATATTTTTCTTTTCTTGATAATAAGCTAAGTTTACCGTAAATTTTTACTTTATAAACTTTTTTATTTTTTAACTTTTGACTCTGTGGTAATAACAGCTTGAAACACAAACAAGTACAGCTACACAAAAATATTTTTTCTGTCATTAAAATTTTTACTAATATTTCTTTTTAATTTTTAAACTTTTAAATTAAAATCTGACACAAGCACACAAATTATCCTAGGCCTACATAAGGTCAGGCTCATCAAATCACTGTCTTCTGCCTCCCCATCTTGTCCCACTGGAAGGTCTTCAGAGGTAATAAGATGCATAGATCTGTCATTTTATATGATAACAATGGCTATTTCTGAAATAGCTCCTCAAGAAACTGCTGGAGGCTATTTTACAAGTAATTTTTTTTTATAAGTAGGAGTACATTCTATGATAATGATAAGAAGTGTGGTATAGTAAATGCATAAATAAGTAACAGTTGTTTATTATCAAGTATTATGTACTGTACTGTCAGGTTCCAACCCCAGCTGGGGTCTGAGGGGAGCTGGTGGCTAGGTGGCAGGTAGCTGAAAGAACACTTGATGTACTGTAGGCAGTTGGGACATGGCTTTATTCTCTCCCCCACCTGCAGAGTCAGCAGTGCAGTTATATTTCTCACAAACAACAGTGGCTCAAAGCCAGATATGAGCTCACATAAACAGGTTACATTAGATAGCTACATAAATATGATTACATAGTGCATGAGATTGTGCACCTGCGCTCCAAACCTTCTGTGTCATGCTGTACCAGATGTCTGCCTTGGCCAACTCCTGACTGAAGGACAGCCATTTTCCTTACATGTACTGGATGTAAGTGAATGATAAATTTGTATACAACAGGCAGCATATATATTTGTTTACACCAGCATCAGCACAAACCTGTGAGTAATGTTTTGCCCTAGGATGTTACTACTGCATCGATGTCACCAGGCAATAGGAGTTTTTCAGCAATTTAAAAATTTTAGGAGACCACTGTCATATACGTTGTCTGTCATTGCCTGATACATGGTTATGCAGTAAATGGCTATACTCCAATCAACAACATAAAATGCATTTTTTTTACATGTGAGTGAAACATTTACCAAAATAGAGCATATGTTGAGCTATAAAACTAGTCTTCATATATTAAAATTTTTCAATATGCTTCAACATTATTCAAGTCAACAAAATATGTTAATGTCTAGTAAAAGTCTGTCAAACCTCTAATGGAGGGCTTAGTTGAGGGAGGGTCATATAACCTGGACTGAGCCAATGTGCAGCCATCCTGAGACTGTTGGAACTAGCAGACGATTCAAGATTTTGTCTCCCTTATCATGACATGCATCTCTTATCATGACACCTCCAGTGTTACTTTTCCCCTCTCATGGAGGATGTCTATGAACAATATAGGAGAATAAGTCCCACAGAGAAAAAAGGCAGAGAAAAATATAGAAAGGTAGATATACCTGATAAAATATTTTTGGGCTCTCGATTCACTTACTCATGGTACCAGTTTATTGCTATATTCCCCAGTAACCTATTTAATGTATTTGGCTGTTAATTTTGCTTATGCCATTTTGTTTTGGGTTTTATTACTTGCAACTGAAAGTCTACTAAGTACAATGATATCATTACAGCTCTGTGGGGTTTTCACACTTCAGAACATTAATCCACATGGCCAGGCACAGTGGCTCACGTCTGTAATCCCAGCACTTTGAGAGGCTGAGGTGGGCAGATCACCTGAGGTTGGGAGTTTGAAACCAGCCTGACAAACATGGAGAAACCCATCTCTACTAGAAATACAAAAGTAGCCAGGCATGGTGGCACATGCCTGTAATACTAGCTACTTGGGAGGCTGATGCAGGAGAATCGCTTGAACCCAGGAGGTGGAAGTTGCAGTGCACCGAGATCGTGCTATTGCACTCCAGCCTGGGCAACAAGAGTAAAACTTCATCTTAAAAAAAATAAAAGAAAAAAATCATTGATACACACACAAAAAAAAACATAGTGTCAGAGCACACTGATGTATTTTGAGGGGGACGTCTTTGTTGAGGTTTATGTTGCCTTTGGAATTAGACAAGCCAGGCTGAACTGAATCTAGGCTTTCAGTATAGAATACTAGCTGCCCAAGTTTAGTAAATTACATCTATTTTAAACTCTATTTATTTGCACAATGTGTATAATCATATTTATACTTTGAAAAAAAAGAACAGATACAAAGTTATAGGATCTAGAAGGCCACTAAAGTTTGAAATTTGTAACTCCAAATACTAGCTAAACTCACTCTGTTCTTTCAGATTTTTCTGAATCTTCCTTAAGTACCCTAATGCCCTTCTTAAAATTTTCTAGACACATCTTGGCTCTTAACAAACGAATAAACATCTATTTTTCTAATAGAATCCTACAAAACATAGTCATTAAATAAGAAGCATATAGAATATGCAGTCACGTGCCTACAGTGCTGAAAAAGGCTTGATAAAAAAGCACTCCTAAACTGCCACCAGGCACGTGGCCAGAAACATAACGAGTCTCTTGAGACTGAGCTTCCGCAGCAGAAGAAATCCCTCAACAGCAGCAGCATCCATACCCTTGCAACTACAAAGGCCAAAATTAGGTGTAAGGATCACAGTTTCTAGACAGTTGTGGTTAGAAGAGGGCTATCAGACCTTTTAGTTCAACCACCCATCTTAAAATTTTTTAATAACATCTCAGTAAGGCATCATCCAATTACACTTGATGTAGAATACAATGCACCCAACAGTGAAACAAAATCAAGGAGAAATGAAACCATGTTGCTAGAAAACATCTCTTCATACATCCCCATACCTTCTTTTAAATCAATGGATAAATAGAAAAAGTTGAAACTTAGCAAATATTTCAGCTGAAGCCTTTCAATGAGCTACAAAAGCTGGTTCTCTCAGTTGATGTCCAATAGATCAGTTTCTGAAATCCTTATTGTAACTTTCTTGTTCACTAGGCAACATTATTAGCTTAGTGTTTTTTATTAGATTTTAGCTCTTTCTCTCTTCCCTTTCTCTCTTGCCACTCTCTCTCTTTCACTCTGAGATTTTCAGAACCTCCACTGAAGTACAAACTTATCACTGTGAACACTTTTATATATTACATCTTAAAGTTTCTCTGTTCAATCTTCAAAGACTACGAGTTGTATTTTACTTGTTTTTTTAATGAAACTATAGCAAACACTTTTTTTTTTCAGGGCAAAGATGTAACAGAAAGTTGTTGAAATTAGTAATCCTCTGAATGAACATAAATGTGTTTAACTTTCAACTTTGGAAACATGTTTCTCACAAACTTGCTGTTTCACAGGTGGTCGATTGAAGTTCTTTCATCTCCTGCACAGCTGGATTTGAAGGAAGAATAAGCAGAGTGGATAGACTATCACACAGAGATTAATCTGCATTCTTAATTATTTTAAATCAAAGAAAATAAAAAATAGGTAATAAAAATCCACAAGTGAGCTAAATGTATTAACTGTGAGGCAGATTAACCAACCACTGCCTATTTACACCATTTGCTTTTTACCCTAAGTACCTCCTTCCTATCTTTGCTCTTCTTTCTCTGCCCTTGGGAATTTATGCCGGTCATTTAACTTGTCAGAGCCTTCTAGGCTTTCTCCTCCCCTCTAGTGAGTGGTGTGCCAGGCCCCCACAGCTTCTTTTAATACTTCTCCAATTCTGCTTATGTGCTAAATCTGCAGTTTATTCAAGAGCTCTGGAAGAGAAGTTGTTGTTGAAGCCTTTCAGAAATCCTACATGGAACTTCTATTCAATGCAGAGGCAGACATTTCCAACAGACCCACAGTTGACTGAGACTCCGTTTGCCTTATCTACTGACCTGGAAGTATGCTGCAGAGGTGAAACACCGGGATTATGTCTCACTCTGTGTATACACTAGAAAGTTGGCCATGTTTTCAATTGTCACATGTCTAATAAAATACATGAATTCGGTAGAATGGGTCTAGCACTGCATAGCTATTAATATAAGTAGAGGTGCGTCTGTCTCTTTTTCCTGAGAGAATTTTATTTCCAAAGAGAATTTTATTCTATTTGCATTCTTTGGTTAGCTTTTAACAATGTTACATATTTGTTCCTTCAAACTCTCAACTGTGTCATGGACTTCTGTCCTGATCTTCCTCCAGTTGATTTGCCTTGTAAGAATTCTTAACTTCCTTAGTTCTGCTCCATTCGATGAGCATTTGCTAAGGTTCTGTGCTTAGAAGTTGCAACTCTACTTCTACAGTTTTTCTTGGAAGGCTCCTTATTTCTAGCTATAATATTACTGTCAACTCTATATGGCTCACTCATAATTTCACCATTACCTTCTAGATTTCCCTCCAAGGCTCCAAATGCATTCTGCCAAAGCTGAATGAATGCTTCCTAAATGTCTCACCAATGCCTGTATTCCTCTATCCACAAATGAAATTCCCTCCTGACCTCTTTATTTCTATCAACAGAATTAGATTTGTTCCATTCTTCCAATGAACCATCTTTTATTTTTCCTTCCTCACCCTGAATAAATCATCTTCTTTTATATCTTCTATTGCTTATCTTTCATCTTCCTCTTAGCCTTCTTCTATACTTACTTTAGCCCTCATTATTCCTGTCTTATAGAGTATAAGACCTTTCTTGCAGATTTCTATCATGTAACCTCGACTCACTCCAAGCATCTTACCTTCTACTTCCAAATTAATCATGCAAAGTACAAATTTATTACATCACTTTCATGTACACACATATCTATGGTGTATGTGTTCGAAACATTAATTTATTCTTGGCTGAAATGTTTCCGTGCAATCCATAATCCAGTCCTGTTCTGTATTTAGCTTTCATTTTATTAATTGTGGCATCTATATTATGTTGTATGTTTTACAGTGAAGTGTTTCATTAAAATAGGCTGCTACTACTTAAATACTTTCTACTGATGTATTAACTGAATACTCTTAACATAGTAAGGTGACTATTTCTTTCCAAGGCTATTGCCTTGGTTTTAAAAAATTAATATTTAAGTATACCTTTTGTCTATCCTCATGTCGTTCCTCTGCGTACCCATGATAGATAAAGAAAAAAGAAATATGTGTGTTTGAAAACCAAATTAAGGAGGAAAAATGTGTTGTTCAGATCATTTTACTACATATATAGTTAATGCTATTTTCATATTGCTTCAGTCTCAGCTTCCAGCTAAATGGAACTGGATCTATATTCTCCCTTCAAGGTGAAGAGTAAACTAGGTGCCAGATAAGTGCTCTGTGTCTAACCACACATGTCACAAAGCAGATATTGGCCTTTTCAGCCCTAAATAATTTGTGATTCTATAGCTCTCCCTAAACCTGTGTTTTTCATTCAAGTCAAATAACCTAAGGACAATTTTGAGAATATTCGCTCCATTTGTCTGTACAAATAAGACAACAAAAACCTCTTACTACATGTTTAGCATGCAGCTACTGTTCAAAAGCAGTGTTACACAATGAGTACAGCTAACAGTCCCATTTAGCTTGTCCTCATGTACAAGGGTGTCCTGTGCTGTCTTCTCAGTATTTGTCCAACTACCTTACCTATTTGCCAGTACCTAATGCTCCGTTAGTAAACAGTGAAACCCTATTTTATCTTCTTTGGGTTATGCCATCCTCATGCTCAAGAAACCTAAAGCTGTACCTCTCTCTCTATGTTTTGAGCTTTCTTTGTCTATTGAGAAAAAAACAATCTATGCTGCCTGCTCAGAACATGATATTGAAGAGTAACATACCCTGTGATTCATCTTCTTAGACACGAGCACCAGGAAGGAAGGACTTTCCTCTTGCCTGTGTTTTATGAATGCTCCCTTTGTGACATGTTTAAGGTTGAAATAATACTAAATTAAAGGTTTATAATATGAAGTACCTGAACTTAGTGTGAACTAGTATCTCAAGCTACACTGATCCTTTACAATATATCATATATGAGTAGAAATTAGAGCTGAAGCTATGAATGGTACTGAAATTGCAAGTCAGGGTTCAGGCAAATTAATTCAGTCACTGTCGAAAGCAGGTCAGAGATTTCTGAAAGGAAATAGAACTACCATTCGAGCCAGCAATCCCATTACTGGATATGTATGCAAAGGAATCTGAATTGTTCCTTTCAGATCAAAGTCGCAAGCACATGTATGTTCATCACAGCACTATTCACAACAAAAATGTGAAGTCAACCTACATGCCCATCAATGGTGAATTGGAAAAAGAAAATGTAGTACATATACACCATAGAAAACTATGCAGCCATAAAAAAGAATGAAATCATGTTCTCTGCCACAACATGGATGCAGCTGGAGGCTATGAACCTAAACAAATTAACACAGGAACAGGAAACCAAATATCACGTGTTCTTCATTTATAAGTGGGAGGACATACTTGAGGATGGGGGGTGAGAGGAGGGTGAGGGTCGAAAATTACCTGTCGGGTACTATGCTCACTCACTATATGGGTGATGAAATCAATTGCACACCAAACCTCAGTGACACACAATTTACCCATGTAACAAATCTGCACATTTGTTACCTCAAACCTAAAATAAAAGTTGAAAAAGAAAGTAAAAGAGTAGTGTGCTTTAACTGACAGCAAAGATGAAATCACTCATTTAAAATATTACCTTTATGGGGCCCTAGTTTAAGGTACCTCCATGTGCCCTTTCCCATCATCCAACACTTTCCCTTTATCTTCCTTTCGGTCTTCATTTCTTTTTCATAGACAGAAAAATATTCATAAATGATTTTTATGATGAGAAAATCACAGGAAAAGATGAGAAACTGGACCCATAGTCAAAATCAGCCAGACATTGGCAGAACTTTTCACTATGTTGGTGCCACACAGATAGGACCATAATTTGTGGTTTTGGAAATGTCTTCACGTGTTGCTGTTCATTTTTTTTTTAATTGCATTGAAATCCCATTGCTACTTTATGGACTAACACTCAAAAATGCCTAATTTACTTTTACAAGGAAGTATCCAGGACTTGACCCTTAGATGCCTTTTCCATTTGTAGCAGGCAGTACACATTGATTATCCTAGCCCACCCAGTGAGGTAGGAAAAAAAATTCATAAATGTTTTTCTGTCTATGAAAAAGAAATTAAGACAAAAAGTAGGTGTTCCAATTCCTCACATAACTCTTCAGATGATACAATATACCTAATTTTTAAAAGTTTTAATCAATCTGTTTTTAAAAAATAAAGCAAATCTATTCATTTATTTCATAGCAACTGCTATATTTTAAGAGTTGAGTCTAAATTATAATGAAGGTTATTTTTCAATCTATTCTATCTTAATAAATTCACCCACTACTCTTTTTCATATTGTTTTAATCAATGACTACTTTATAGCATCTTTACTTGAAAATATTTGTCACTAAAACAAGATGAAGAGTGAAAAACTCACAGAACTGTGCTAGCAGATGTTCAAACCTGGACTAGCCTTCATCTGGATGGGGTAGTTAAAATTGGGCTTTAGATGTTCCTTCCTTCCTTTCTCCAAATTTATATTCTAACCCCTCATCTATAAGCCAAAAAGCTCCATGTCAGTCTCTGCAGCTCTCTACATGCAGGCCTACCTTCCAGCAGATGTGGCCTTTGTTCTAAAATTGCCTTTTCCTCTCCCCTTCTTAAAAGGAACATCAGGAAAGGCAAGATCTTAAGTGAAGTTAAACATGTTACAGTAAATTCTTAGGCAGTGATGTATGTTAATATTTGCTCTAAACATTAGATATTTTGAAATTACAGAATCATTCCGCCAACCAGTATGTTAGAATTTTCTTTAACCCTGAAGAGTTGAATCTCCAAGATGGGGGTCCCATCCATGCCCAGCTCTGTACAGCACTGCAGAATGCTGAGAAGAGAGAGTACAGCCCCAGGCAACAATGACTTCTCACCTAAAGTTCCCTTTCAGCCTTCTACCACATCCTCCCCGTATTGTTGCTCTAATGAAATGATAAGATGGAGGAACTTGGAGCATCAATTCAAGAAAAAGATGAGAAACTGGACGCATAGTCAAAATCAGCCAGACATTGGCAGAACTTTTCACTACGTTGGTGCTACACAGATAGGGTCATAATTCGTGGTTTTGGAAATGTCTTCACGTGCTGCTGTTCATTGTTTTGTTTTTTTCATTTTTAATTGCATTGAAATCCCATTGCTACTTGATGGACTAACACTCAAAAATGCCTAATTTACTTTTACAAAGAAGTATCCAGGACTTGACCCTTAGGTACCTTTTCCATTTGTAGCAGGCAGTACACATTGATTATCCTACCCCATCCAGTGAGTATATTATACACTTTAAACCATCTAAGATGATGTTTCACTTTGATTGGCTGACTGCTTCAGTATGTTATATTTTTCCTTTACCCCCACAATAGAGAGAGCAAAGTACTGATTTGGAATGACTCAGGAGCTATGCACACTCTAAGAGGACTCCTCAGTGTCTCATTCTCCAGAAATAACTCAGAATCATAATCCTTTCCACTTTCCTTGTCAATTCAAAGAGGGTGTGATTAGATACAATCTTGGATAAGCCTTGAATCCAGTTTCAAACATAGGCGTAGTGAGGTTTACTCACGGAATAGAGATTGTGCTGTACGTCATTACGTGTTCAATGCCCCACTGCTAAGGAATAAAAGGCCAAAAGGTTTTTTTCTTGGGAAAATTTGTTTGTGCATCATCTTTCTTAACACTTTTTTGAGTCTTTGTCATATGTGGCCTCCTTTTGGAGTCCTCTACCACCTCAGCTGAGAGAGAGAGCCCTGAATACAGAAGCAGAGAACTGGACAATAAGATGCACAACCTACAGCTATTTCTCTTCCATGCTGGTCTAAATAAACAAAAGCATACCATTGCACAGCAGGGCTCTCAGTGGAAGTGGCATTTTCATTTAGCGAAAGATTCATCTGACTTGTGTTTGAACACTTGGTTTTGATATACACTGAATACATCCAACCTGGAGAGGAATATTTTCATCTTCCTAGAATTTGGGAATGGAGAAACCCAGTGCCACTGTGTAGACAGCGTCCCCAAGACAGTTTTATATCCTGAGAGGTCAGCCACTTTTCTTCTTTGGGGTCTTGTTATCTACTTCTTGTCTTGATTTGGTTGTCAGACTTTTCACATAATCTGAATCCAATTATTGAGACCTAGTTTCTCAAACATGCATTTCTGAAGGTCGCCTTTAGAGATGTAATTTATCATGGTCTCATTCTGTTTGTGCTCTACCTTCTCTAGATCTCTTGCCCCTCATGTCTCAGAAGAGAGTATTCTTTTCCTGTGTAGTTTCCTCACTCTAGCAAGTTTCTATCATGCAATCCCTGAACTCATTTGAGAGAAACCAACGCTGAAATGAGAGTCAGGAGACCTCAACCCTGGGTCAGTTTGCACTCGGAGAGCCTTTTAACTTTCAACAATTCATTTAATCATCTTACATTTCATTTTCTTTCGTATTGAAAAGAAAATCAGGCTGGGCATGGTGGTTCATGCTTGTAATCCGAGCACCGTGAGAGGCTGAGGCTGGAGGATTGCTTGAGGCCAAGTGTTCAAAACCAGTCTGGGCAATACAGTGAGACTCCATTTCTAAAAAAAGTTTTGTTTTTTTTTTAATTAGCTGGCCATAGTGGCACATTCCTGTAGTCATAATCACTCAGGAGGCTGAGGCTGGAGGAGTGTTTGAGCCCAGGAACTCAAGGTTAAGTTAGCTATCATTGTGCCACTGTTCTCCAGCTTGGGAAACAGAAAGAGGCTCTGTCTTTAAAAATAAATAAATAAATAAGAAAGAAAGAAAAGAAAGTCAAAACAGTATACACACTCTTAGGAAAATAATTGAGATGAGAGACTTTAAAACAATTCATGATTTTTCTTTTCTGGAAATGTAATATACTCTTACAACATGTTCATAATTTTTTTTAAATTTAGCCTTCTCACCTAAGTGTCTTCCCCAAAAATGACACAGAATTCATCCATGGTTTCTCTATTGCTTTAGTTAATAATCATTCTCTTCTCCAGCTTCAGTTTTTACCCTTCCTTTTTTTCTCTGCTAATACTAAAGTCTGGAATTGAATAACCCATACAACAAAAATGTACCTAAGCCTCTGGCTTTAAGAAAGCAAAATTATTTTTCTACATTTGTTACAATACTTAAGATGAGAAGGTTTCAGGCCAGGCACGGTGGCTCACACCTGTAATCCCAGCACTTTGGGAGGCCTTGGTAGGCAGATTACCTGAGGTCAAGGATTCAAGACCAGCCTGGTTAATATGGCAAAACCCAGTCTCTACTAAAAAATACAAAAATTAGCCGGGTGTTGTGATGGGCACCTGTAATCCCAGCTACTCAGGAGGCTGAGGCAGGGAGAATTGCTTGAACCCAGGAGGCAGAGGTTCCTGAGATGGCACCACTGCACTCCAGACTGGGTGAAAAAAAAAAAAAAAGATGAGAAGGTTTCCCATTCATGGTTTATATTTCTGAAGACTTCTGATTCAAACTTCGTAACAAATCATATTGTACTATTTCTGCCCTTCTTTACCTGTGTTTGCTACCTACTCTCTGATGACAGCTCTATTATGAGCTCTCAAATGTTAATCAGTGCGTCCAGCTGACGTATCTACCTCAGTTTAGGATTAAGTTGTTTTCTAGGCAAGGCTCCCCTCCAACAAAGTGGGGAACCATGAAGGTTAAGTGTCCCAGGCCTCTTGGGAAATTACCTGGAACTAGTATACATTTGAGAGAAACTAAGGAGGAAGGTTACAGGTACTCCCAAATCAGCTGACACACACAGAAGTAATGAAGTGTGGTAGTGGCTGCAGTGGCAATGCAGAGCTGATAGATTCCCCGCAGGAGCTTCATGCATTAGAGTGTTAATTGCTGTCACCATTCCCGATTCTCAAGGGCAGGGCCTCCCTGCCACTCTTATTTTTCCTGTGGAAGACTGTTCTTCTCTATCCCTGTTTCCTCCAGCATCCCACTAAAGCCTTAGGTCACTCTAAAAAAATTCATAGAGGCTTGCTTGGTAGGGTTTTAGGATATTCTCCTATAACCCAAATCTGGCGTTTATCCTTCAATGTACCTATTTCAGTGAGCAGTGAATAGGCCTATATTCATATTAGCTAAAAAAAAAAAAAAAACCCTCTCCCTTGGCTCCAGAATTCTATTTCTCCTGGAGACAGAAGAGTTGCGCTTTATTCTGCTGAGATATATGCAAAGAATATAATGGGCTGCTGTGAACTTTACAAGAGTCCATGGGTAGCCAGTGCCTGTCTCATGGTACTATTTAAGTTCCAAAATAATGTCATTGCATAAAAAAGATTTAAGACTTCAAATAAGATGTAGAAAAAGTGAATCTTATGGTTTACTGGGGAAAAAAAAGAAAGGAAGATGGTTATCCAAAATAATACAAAGGATTAACTTCACATACCTCTTCAAATTTTTAATATATATAAAAAGATTTCATACAATTTTGAGATAACACAAGCATAGTATCATTGTCTGATACATTCTTTATCCATTAAGCACCCTTAAGTGAATCACTTCTCTATTTATTCATCTACAAAGTCAAATAATAGTAATTCCTCAGCACTGCCATCTACCTGTCTACTTTATTTTTTAAGATCACTTCATAGTTGTCTATCTAGAAATTGAAGGTCACTTCATAGTTGTCTATCTAGAAATTCCTTCAACAAGCATTCATAAAGTCACACTAATATTTACTATCAATTCATACCCTTGGTATTATAAAAAAAATAGAATGAATATAACAAATTACTTCCTCCTAGGAATTACGCATATAATTAGAGTAAGCTACTTCCAGAGAAGTAATTGTTTGGCTGGCAATTCCTTGGCCTAAAAAGCATTATTTGCCATTGTTACAGCTTACTTTGCTTAACCTTGGCACACATTTTCCCACTTACGTGTAAAAACTGACCTTAAAAAGTAATTGCAAATGTGTCATCTGGAGATGTAGGCTGATAACAGAGGAAACTATGCATGGCAGTGTGGTAGTGGGGAGGGGGTATATGTGAACTCTCTGTACTTTCTGTTAAATGTTTCTATCTGTGAATGTAAGACTGCTCTAAAAATAAAGTCTACTGAAAAGGGAAAATAGGTAATTGAGCTTGTTCTAGCTTTCACTTAGCTTGCACTGCTTCCATCCTGAAACAAGAAAAGGTTTGATCATCTATATAACCATAACTATTCTTGAATTGATAAGGGAGCTGAGGTGCAGGGAAACTAACTAGCATGAAATCTGAGGAAATACAGGTAACTCCAGAAAGACATGGGGTTTAAGCTCTGTGTTACCTGGGCCAGAGCGTGAGAGGAAAATGGGGCCACCGTAGGTGCTAGTAAGAACTGCTTTGCCGAATTGCTGAAGGCTAAGTGTGAGGTACTGTCAGAACCAGGAGCCGCAGATAAATGAGGAGTTTGCACCTATTCTCAATATTTTATTCTCAGACTTGGAATAGCCCTGACGAGAATGCTTGTGGGAGGGTGAAACACCACACAAAGCCTCCTTTCTGAGGCAGATGGAGGTGAGGGCAGAAATAGTGGCTGCAGGAAGACAGGAAGCCCACTCACTCCTAACAAGTCTGTCTCCCGCGTGGTACAAAACCTGGAACCACTCACTGGAGGAAGGGCAGGCACCGTTTTCCCCACAGACAGAGGAAGACTCATTACTGAGGGAAGAAAAAAGCAAATAAACAAAAACAAACACTTTCTAGCCCCGAGTCCAGACCATGAACCTTCTCCTAAGGCTGGGAGAGAGGCTGGATCACAGTGACCAAGGGACAAGGAACAAATGATGTGCCTAAGACTGAGATAGAACCGGAATAACAAAGCATAATCCCCATTCTCTATGACCAGGACAGCAAGAATTGAAGAGCAGGTATTGTTGCAAGTTTGTCATGGACAAAAAGCAGCATGTGGAAAGACATAGTCGGGTGTGGAGTCTCACAGTAAGAGTTTCAAACTAAGGGTGGAATAGCAATGTTTGAGAAAACCCTCCAACAATTAACTCTTCACTGTAAGCACAAGCAATGCTCAATGCTAGAGAAATTTGGACTCGTTGGTGCACTGAGGATAACCAACAACAAAACTCAAACCCAGGTCATTCCCTGATGCCACTGGTTCCGACATCCCTTGGGAACTACCCCCCCCACACACACACACTCACACACAACACAGTGTTTTGTGGTTTTCCTTGTAGAGATTGTTCATTTACAGTGTTTTGTGGTTTTCCTTGTAGAGATTGTTCACCTCCTTGTTAGCTATATTCCTTGGCATCTTATTTTGTGTGTGTGGCTACTGCAGATAGGCTTGTCCATTTGATTTGGCTCTGAGTTACAATGCTATTGGTATATAGAAACTATACTGATTTTTGTACATTAATTTTTGTATTCCGAAACTTTACTGAAGTTGCATATCAGTTCCAGGAGCCTATTGGCAAAGTCTTTTGGGTTTTCTAGGTTTAGAATCATATTATCACTGAAGAGAGATACTCTGACTTATTTTCCTATTCAGATGTCTTATATTTCTTTCTCTTGCCTGATTGCTCTGGCTAGGACTTCCAGTACATACTGACGAGGAGTGGTGAGATTGGGCATCCTTGTCTAGTTCCAGTTCTCAGTAGGACTGGTTCCAATTTTTGCCCATTCAGTATGATGTAAGCTGTGGGTTTGTCACAGAAGGTTCTTATTATTTTAAGGTATGTCTCTTTTACCTAGTTTGTGGAGGGTGTTTTTTTTTTCATGAAAAAATGTTGGGTGTTATAAAAAAATCTTTCTGCATCTATTGAGATGACCATATGGCTTTTGTTTTTAATTCTGTTTATGTGGTGAATCATAGTTATTGATTTGCATATGTTGAACCAACCTTGCATCCCAGGAATAAAGCCTACTTGATCATGATGAATTAACTGTTTGATAGGTTGCTGGATTTGGTTTGCTAGTGTTTTTTGAGGATTTCTGCATCATCCAATAGTGATATTGGCCCAAACTTATCTTTTTTTGTTGTGTCTTTGACAGATTTTGGTATCAAGATGCTGGTTTTGTAAAATGAGTTAGAAAGAAGTCTCTTCTTCGGTATCAGTTCTTTTTTACACAGGGTAGAATTTGGCTATTAATCCATCTAGTTCACATCTTTTTTTATTGTTGTTTACAGATTTTTTAAATTACTGATTCAATTTCAGAACTCATTATTGGTCTTTTCAGGCTTTCAGTTTCTTTCTGGCTAAATCTTGGGAGGTTGTGTGTTTCCAGGAACTTGTCCAGGTCCTTCAGATTTTCTAATCTGTGTGCATAGAAGTGTTCATAATAGTCTCTGTGGTTCTTTTGTATTTACATGTGATCAGTTGTAATGTCATCATTGTCATTTCTGACTGTGCTTATTTAGAGGTTCTCATTTTTTTTTTGTTAATCTAGCTGGTGGTATATTGATCTTATTTTTTCAAAAAACCAACTTTTGTATTCATTGATCTCTTGTACAGATTTTTGTGTCCCAATCTCATTCACTGCTCAAAGAAAGCAGAGACAACACAAATAAATGTAAAAACTTTCCATGCTCATGGATTGGAAGCATCAATATCATTTAAATGGTCATACTGCTCAAAGCAATTTACAGATTCAATACTATTCCTGTCAAACTACCAACGTCATTTTTCAAATTAGAAAAAACTATTCCAAAATTCACAGGGAAAACAAAAAGAGCCCAAATAGCCAAAGCAATCCTAAGAAAAAACAAACAAACAAACACCAAAGCTGGAGGCATCACATTACCTGATTTCATAATATACCACTGAAGTAACTAAAAAAGTATGATACTGGTATAAAAACAGACACACAAATCAATGGAATGGAATAGAGAACCCAAAAATAAAATTGTACATCTCCAATTAATCTGGTAATTAATAAACTTCACAAAAATAAGCAATTGGGAAAAGACTCCCAATTGAATAAATGGTGCTTGGATAACTGACTATCCATATGCAAAACAATGAAACTGAATGACCATTTATCTCCATATGCAAAAATTAACTGAAGGTGGATTAAATACTTAAAAGTAAGACCTCAGACTATAAGAATTCCAGAAGAAAACCTAGAAAACACCCTTTTTGGTACTGGACTTAGCAAAGAATATATGGCTAAGTTTTCGAAAGCAATTGGCAACAAAAACAAAAATGGATACATGGGATGTAATTAAACTAAAGAGCTTCTGTTCATCAAAAGAAACTATCAACAGAGTAAACACACAACACACAGAATGGGAGAAAATATTTGCAAAGCACACATCCAACAAAGGTCTAATATCCAGAATCTGTAAGGAACTTAAATCAATAAGCAAAAAGCAAATAACCTCTTTAAAATTGAACAAAGGACATGAACAGATACTTCTCAAAAGAAGACATACAAGTGGCCAACAAACATATGAAAAAATGCTCATTATTATTAATTGTCAGAGAACTACAAATTAAAACAACAGTGAGATATATTTCACACCAGTCAGAATGGCTTTTGTTAAAAAGTCAGATAATAACAGATGTTGGCAAGGCAGCGGAGAAAAATGGACATTTGTACACTGTTTGCGGAAGAGTAAACTAGTCCAGCCACCATGGAGAGCAATTTGGAGATTTCTCAAACAACTGAGAGTTGAACTACCATCCAACCTAACAATCCTATTACTGAGTATGTACCCAAAGGAAAATAAATCATTCTACTAAAAGGACACATGCACCTGTATGTTCATCACAGTGCTATTCACAATAGCAAAGTCAACCTAGATGTTCATCAATGATGAATTGAATAAAGAAAATGGTGCATATACACCATGGAATACTATGCAGCCATAAAGAAAAATAAAATCATGTCCTATGTGACAACATGGACGGAGCTGAAGGCCATTACCTTAAGCAAACTAGCAGAGAAACAGAATACCCCATGTTCTCATTTATAAGTTGCAGCTAAACATTGTGTTCACATGGACATAAAAAAGAGACAGTAGACAGTGGAGACTAGCATAAAGGGGAGAAAGAGGAGAGAAAGGGCTGAAAAACTAGCTGTTGGGTACCAGGCTCACTACCTGAGTGATGGGTTCAGTTATACTCTATACCTCAGCATCATGCAATATAACTTTGCAACAAAACCTTCACATGTACCTCCTGATCCTAAAAGTTGAAAAAGAAAAAAAACATACTGCAGGACAAGCAAAAGAGACATACCCATTTCAAGTCATCCTATTATTTTTTATCAGAGTCTATTATTCTATACACACAGAATTTTTGGATCTAACCAATTAGAGGAAAAAACCGGAAAAAAAAATGTCACTGAACAAAGGAATTAACACCATCAGAATCAAATATGGCTTGAATATAGAAACTATCACACAGAAGCTTAAACTCACTCTCATTAATAAGTTAACAGATCCTGTGGAAAAGATGGTCAGCTTCCATAAATGTATGAGGAATCTGAACTGTAAATTGGAAACTATGGAAAAATCAAATGGAAATGCTGGACGTGAAGAACCCCATTTCAAATGAACAACGCTGATGAGGAGGCTCATATCAGACTCTGATCTTTGTGATGTAAGATCATAATTTTGTATTGTTTTGAGTCACAAAATTTGTGGGACTTTGTAAAATAAAGTGGAATTTGTGGAATTCCTGCTTTTACAGCAGGAATAAGAGACTAAAATAGGTTCACATTCACCAAATATGGGGCAGCTGGAACATCAATAAAGATAATAATTGCCATGGATTAAGACACATTGAATAAATGTACGTCAATGAGTTCATAACCATAATGAAAAACCTCACCTCATTTGTTGTATTTAAAAATGGCAAATAAAGAGGAAAAAAAAATTATTCTGCCTTTCTCATACCACCTATACCTCAGGAGGATGAAATAGTGATGAGGAGCATGTTTCTCTTCATAAACACACTTTATATAAGAAAGAGAAAAGGATGATAGACTCTCACCATCTTGACACCCTTAATAAATTAATAGAGCTAGGTCAGTACTTCTCTGCCAGGGGCAATTTTACCAGTGCCTCATGGGGAGGGAGTACGAGGGCCATCTAGTAAGTAGATGTTAGGAATATTGCTAAGTATCCTACATTGCACAAAATAGCCCCTATGACAAAGAATTATTCAGCCCAAAATGTCAGTAGATATTTGTTGCTTTTGAAAAATCCTGACCTATGCAATATAATAGCTACAATAATCCCCAGAAAAAAAGAAACATTGTGTTTCTTGCTACAAATACTGTGTGCTTCTTGCTAGAAGTACATGTAACAATCTATGAAATACTACTGTCAGAAAAATAAATAAATTTCATGAAACCTCTGAATTAAACAAGAGATACAGAAATAAAATAACATGTAAAATTACGCTATAGGAATGTCATCAAAAAATCTAGACTGTATGAAAAATCTAACAGGAACAAACAATGCAGTTTTATTTAAAAAAAATCCTAACAGTAAAATAGTAGAATTTATAGATTACTAAATTACTATAAATTTATTAATTGATAGAATAAAAGAATCCTTGGAGCCATAGTAGATAATTGGAATATATGGGTCTTATTTAGATTTTTATTTGAACAAATTGTAATTTTTATATGTATTCGGTTTTTAAGGAAAACCTTCAGTGGTGTTTTTATGGTTCTTAACTAATGAAAAATATTTTATTTTCAAATACTTTTCAGTGTCTTCTTAAATTTTTTCTATTTAATGGCTGAATAAACAATGAAGTTTAGAATAGCATCTTATTTTGTATTCCGGTATCAAGAGAATGTTCATGCCTTCCACTGGGAATGTCTAAGCAGCTATGACTTAGACATTTGTGTAGTGTCAAGGTGATCCAACTAGTTTAATTTATGAAGAATTTAAGTTACTTGGAAAATGCAGGCTTGAAATTTAAAAGTCTATCAAATAAAAAAAATGGAAATTTAATAGACAGAATATATGATGGTTAACATTGACCATCAGCTTGATTGGATTGAAAGTTACAAAGCATTGTTCCAAAGTGTGTCTGTGAAGGTGTTGCCAAAGGGGATTAACATTTGAGTCAGTGGACTGGGAGAGGCACCATCTAATCAGTTGCCAGCATGGCTATGATAAAAGCTGGCAAAGGAACGTGGAAAGACTAGGTTTCCCGAGTCTTCTGGCCTCCATCTTTCTCCTGTGCTGGATGCTTCCTGACCTCGAACATCAGACTCCACTCCAAGATCTCCAGCTTTTGGACTCTTGGGCCTACCCTCGTGGTTGGCCAGGGGCTCTCGGGACTTCACCCACAGACTGAAGGTTCCACTGTTGGCTTCCCTACTTTTGAGGTTTTGGAACTCCAACTGGCTTCCTTTCTCCTCAGCTTACAGATGGTCTATTGTGGGACATCAACTTGTGATCATTTGAGTCAATACTGCATAATAAACTCCTTTTTATATATTCATCTATCCTATTAGTCCTATCTCTCTCTAAGAACCCTAATACAGACTATGAGACTATAATAGTCTATTTCTTCATACCTAATGTCCACTCTCAGTATTTCTGCTTCCTGAGACATCAAGACTTGGATAACCCTTCCAGGAAGAACCCCAACATGCTTAGGAATGGTTTGAAGGCAAAGGATTGTGGGCTGGTTGATGGAGAAGCACTGTGGGATGGTCATAAACACCGTCACCACATGACCGCTTGCAGAACTGAAGCTATAGCATCTTCGAGTATTTTCCTCTTTGATGTATCGTGTATATATTTATATTTTTGATTACTTTCTTCTTATCTCTTTCCCATACCATTTTACACAAGGCATGTTCATGATGGTAAAATTTCCAGTTTAGTACACAATTTACAGAATGTTCAGACAGCATCATCACATTTTAGAAGAAGAATGAGATTCAGATGGCATTTCCAATCTGGGAGATGAAGTGTTTTAGCTGACATCACTTTTAAATGACACTACTTTACTTGTCTCCTTCACATTGCCTCTACCTTAATTCAGATTTCTCTAATGCCTCAAGAGTATTACCCAAGCAGACCCAGCAGGCAGGCTGGTCATCTTGCCTCTGATCTTTCCTTCTATGATCTCATTTGCCAGAGTGATATTTTTAAAATATAAATCTTTTCAATCTATACCCTTCTTAAAATTCTTTATGGATTATTGTTTTCTATCAGAACAAAATTAAAAGATACTTAGACATTTGACACCTTCCAGGATCTGACCATGTCTAACCCGCCTGCTTTATCCTCACTACTTCCTCACTCTTCTCTGCCCTGAAATTGAACTTCCAACATTTTTGGAACTTTCATGCTTGCCCACATCTCTACAACTTTGTACAGGTTGTTTCTTGTTTCAGTTTCTTGTCATCTAGAGAACTTGTTCTTACATTTCTGGTCTCAATCCAAGGGTCCTTTTATAGGAAGCCTTCTGCAATCATCCCCAGTGGGCTTCCCTTCACTGTAGTACTTACCACAATGCATTATCATTGTTCCATTATCTGTCATCCTGACTGTGTGAAATTATTCTTGTCAGGATACTGTCATATTGACTATTGCGTCCAACAACCATTTATTGAAACTGATACAGAATAGATACTACACTGATAATACTTAAAATACAAATTTAATTTGCCAGCATCATCATCTTTTAGTATGCCTGCCTATCTTGCAAAATTTAAGATCGTATTACTATTAATATAAAATTCAGATGTCAAACGGGCTTTGGGTTATATGTCTTCAACACTGTTTGAACGCTTAGATTCTATGATAATGTGTTGACAAATGTAAGAACTCCAAATCAACTGACTTAAAGAAGACACAAAAGGATGACAGGACTTTGACTCCTTCAAGGGAGTAGGAAGACCAGCTATTATCATATCCTTCCTTTTCTTTCCCCTTTTTCAATTATGTCTTCCCTTCTTTTACATAGTTATGGTTCTTTTCAAAGGAAGGTCCAATCTCAGACAAGCCCAGGTTACAAGATTAACAAAAGTTCACCTATGGCTCTATTGCGTGTAAGTTCACCCATGGCTCTGTTGTGTGTATGAGGGTGGGGAAGACGGGGGTTAAGAGAAGTTCTCAATGTGGAGACTTTAGGGTAACCTTTGCACAGTTGACTGATTTTTCTTGATGTTTCAAAATTCATATTAAATGATCTTACCCTTCGTTGACTTTGGCTGAAGATTTTGTCCTTAGATTAACTATGTCTTTGACATTTTATACATTATCTCATAATTTGTGTGCTTTTTTCTATGTTTCTAAAGATTCAGAGAAAGAGCTTATAGATTTTTCAGATATTGATCATTTTTAATATTTTAAATGATATACCTATATAAGCAGTAAAATCCTTCTCAAACTGTTTGGATACTGGCAAGGAGTACCTGAAGCTTAACATTTCTTGGTCAATAATAGCCTTTAGTACAAATAGCCATTGATATTTTTCCACTGAATTACCTCCAGCACTCAGGAAAAGACGTTATGTTCACATTTTGTAGGTCCTGCACAAAAACATTTTAGTCAGCCTTGACAATAACACTTTTCTCAGAATGTTGACTCACACAATTACTGCATGTGGTGACATACACTACACATTATTTAAGGTGAGTCTTCAAATGTAAGAATACATTTTGTTTTCAATGGAAGCACCATAACCTTTATAAAATGTGGATGCGTAAGTACCAGTGGTCCAAGGTAAGATCCATGAATAGGTCTATGATTACAAATGATGTGACAAATCAAAACAGTAAGTAGTAATTTTTTTTTTCAGTTATCATCAGGCTGCAAGAGTGGAGATGGAAGAAGTGTGGGAATTTTTATAACAGCAGTATCTAACTCCACTGCGCATAAAAATACCCCCACCTCCCACACCGCATCCAACTCAACCACTCAGCCTCCTACATAGCATCCTCAGTACATGTTATGTCATCTCCTTCCTGGTTGCCAGGGCAACATAGTTTATGCCTGTCAGATCTGAGTTGGGTGGAGAACACTGAGGCAAAGCTGTTTTCTCTAAGTTATGCTCACAAGTCAAGTTGCCAGCTTTGATGTTAACCCAGAGAATTTCCCTAATAGTTTCTTCCAGGCCCCCTTCACCTCTTTATTCCTTAGGCTGTAAATCATAGGATTCAGCATTGGTGTCAAAATGGCATAAAAGAGAGAGATCAACTTCTCCTGAAGGACAGAGGGACCAGAATGAGGCTGGATGTAAGTGAAAATGGCCATGCCATAGCACAGGGCAACCACTGTGAGGTGAGAGGCACATGTCTGGAAGGCTTTCCTCCTTCCTTCTCTGGACTGGATCTTTAGGATGGCAGAGATGATCCGGATGTAGGACAAAAGAACCAGGCAGAAGGGTGTCATCAGAAGAAGAATGCTAGACACCATGATGGTGACCTCATTGGAGGAGGTGTCCACACAAGCCAGCCTGACCACTGCTAGAAGTTCACAGGATATGTGATCAATAAACTTGTTTGTGCACATGGGCAGCTGAAAGGTGATGGTGGTCTGCACAAGAGAGTTGATGGAGCCACTGACCCAGGATGTGACGGCCAACCTAGCACACAGCCCTCTGTGCATGACGGCCAAGTATCGCAGGGGGTCACACACAGCCACATAGCGGTCATAGGCCATCACTGCCAGGAGAACAAACTCAATCCCACCCAAGGCCAGGGAGAAAAATAACTGGGCTGCACAGCTCTGGAATGGGATGGCTTTATGTTCTGCAAGAAAATGCACCAGCAGCTGAGGGACTATGCTTGTGGCATAGGAGACATCAACAAGGGAGAGGCTGGTGAGAAAGAAATACATGGGAGTGTGGAGTCGGCTGTCCAGCCTGATCAGAAGAACAATGAGACAGTTTCCCAGCATGGTCACCACATACATGACCAAGAACAGGACAAAGAGGGAGACCCGAGTGTCCCAGTCACTGGACAGGCCGAGGAGAATAAATTCATTCACCCAAGTCTGGTTATCTCTTCCCATTTAAAAAATTCAAGGATTATTAATCTGTGAAGGGAGTCAGAAAAAAACCAGAAGCTGTTGAATAATCATAAGAGTAACTTGTTTGAATGCATTCTGTACATGCCAGCCAGCCTTAGGCAGGTACTTCAGATCATTTATTGGCCAAAATGATAGCCTTGACCCCACACCCATTATACTTACTTTGCATCAGGGAGACAAATCATGGCCTTTAAAAGACACAATTTGATATCAGGAAAGTCAGTTAAATCCTGGAAATAATGCATTGCAACATTAGGAATTCTACATCTTTACCAACTTATTTCAGACTCCAGGGCAAGGAGAGAATTGCAAATGACAACAGCAGGTAAAATTATAAGCATTGAAGAATATGGTTGGTAAGTTAAAGAATCACCTTAAACATGTCAACTAGATCTATCTTGAAGAAATGTGTAAATCTACTACAAAAGGAGAGATTTGGAAGAAGCAAGGCCTTGAGGAAAAATCTGGACCTGGAAACCCAGGTTTAAAGCTGATTTTGTTAGGCAGATTCATGATGTTTTATTGATAAACATTATATATATGAGAGGACATTATTACATAACTCATGAGTACATTTAACATCAAACGTAGATAACATGTGAGGGAAGTACTTTTTGAACTGTTACTGGTATAACAACTATAGAATCATGGGTTTTAGTAGTAACGAGATCTCTGTGTTGGGGTAGGTAAGCCAACAAATGCAATTTCCCTGCATCCTCTCCATAAATTCAGATACAAATAAAATTGGAGACAATCTGTAACATACCTGAGAATATAGGGATGGCTTGGATGCTTGGAGGATCCTGGGGCCCACTGGTCTTTTGCGTAGCCTTTCATCTCTTTGTGGGATGGGGTAGGGGTAGAGATTGTAATTGTACTTTGGTCTCTTATTTTTTATTTCATTTATTATTATTTTTTGCTCTTTTCAACTTGCTGCTATTGCTATGGCCACTAAAGAAAACAAATATGAATATGAATGCTTAGACTTTTTAGATACAGATACAAGGGAGGAAGAGAAAACAGGTGTTTAAGGACCCTTCTTCCTTGTCCAAGACAAATATGAATTCACTTGAATGTACATTGGAATGGAGATTCCCTTCTTACTTTTGCTCAGCAAGTGCTTAGTCAGGAAAACTGATGTTATAGCATCAGTTTTGAACATCAAACAAGTTACACTGTAAAGAAAAAAAATTAAAACCAATTCCTTCTTATTCCATGTCTGCCTCTTCATGAGCTTTCCTTTTATTGCAGTGTACACAATAAGGAAAAGTAGGAAAGAAAGAAGGCAGGAGGCACTGAGGGCAGAAACAAGTCTGGACAGACCAGGGTCTCTTACCTACGAGGGAAAGACTGTCAATGCTTCAACGCTCTTATTTGATAAAGGATTAAGCAAAATATGTAGTTCCAGAAATGCTCATTCCTTTCATAGTTTACGTTCATTTTTTCTAACCTCTCCCTAATGTTCTCCTCAAGACCTTCCTTCTCCCCTTAAATTTCCTACTCTTACATTTTACCCTCAGGGTGCTTTTCTAAAATCATAATGAGCCTGGAAACACATTTGATTGCCTCAAAGAGACATTCAAATTTAAATTCTAAAACCTCAAAAACATTTCATTAAAAGAAAACCTGTCAATTATTGTTGAATAGATTCCAGATTTGCATCTGAATTAGACATTTTTCCATTAACTTGGCAAACACCTATAAAGTGCCATCGTTGTTAGATGATAGATTTGTAGGGTGAATATTACCCTTAATTTTCACAGAAAGTGGACCTATCAGTGAGGGAAAAGACATAGTGCTCTTTCCCACATCTTTTGCTCCTCTGCCTCACTGGAGACCCGAGACCCTGCAAGCCCATGACTCACTGTGCTCCTCTCAGCCACCCCACACGTCTCTCCACTATAGTCCTTGTCACATTACAAATGAGTGACAGTGCCTCATCTCAGAGAAAGTGTGAACTGCAGAGTCTAACAGCTCCTGTTTTGTATCCACATCTGTTTGTTCTGCTTCCTGAGACTTGGAGCAAGATATTTATCCTCTCTGAGCCTCATATTCTTCATGTGTGAGATGGGCCTAATATTGGCCAGCTGAAGTGTCTCGGGTGAAATTAAAGGAGTTGAAGAACTAAAGTTCCTGCAGGAGTGCCTGAACAGGCAGGTGTCCATTATTTACTGATGATCCTTAGTCCTGATTTCATGCTCTCTCTTTCGGAATCTTTTTTCTTCATTTACTCCCTCTCTCTACCATTCTCAGGTTTCTCTTGCTCCTGAGCAACTCCTTCTCCCTTATTGTAAAAGAAACTACGCAGGCATCTCAATTTAGGAAGCTTTTTCTGTATATATAGCATTCTGAATCCCTCTTCATCTCATATCTCTGATGATTGGACTCCATTTCCTGGCTTTATTTCCTAATATTTATTCCTTAGCCTGTAAACATTTCCACCCACACTAATCTATAGAATTTGAAAACTTAAAGTTTACTGATAACCTGCCGTCATCAATTCCAGGGATTTTTTTTTAAATTCTACTTGAATTCTTTAGTTAGCTTTTAACAACATTACCTATTTGTTCCTTCAAACTTGCAACTGTCATGGACTTCTGTCCTGATGGTCCTCTAATCAAATTTGCCTTATCAGTATTCTTCACATTCCTAGTTATCCTGCTCTGTTCTATGAACATTAGCTAAGTTTCTGTGCTCAGAACTTGTACTCAACTTCTACAATTTTTCTTGGAAGTCTTTTTGTTTCTAGCTATAATAATTACTATCTGCTCTATACGGCTCACCCTCAATTTTACATTTATTTTCTAGATTTCTCTCAAAAACTCCAAATGCATTCCAGAAAAGCTGAATGAATGTTTCCTAAATGTCTTACCAATGCCTGTATTCCTCTATTCACAAATGAAATTCCCTCCTGAGTTCTTTTTTTTTTCTATCAGCAGAATCAGATTTCTTCTTCTCTCTCAATGAATCATCTTTTATTTTTCTCTCTTCTTCTGCATGCCACAGAATACATTCTCTTCCTTTATTTTATTATATATTCCCCTCATCTTCTCCTTACTCTCAGCTACATTTACCCTTTCCCTCTTTATTCCCACCTTCTAGAGTGCCAGAGCTTCCTTGTAAATTTCCCTAATGTAACTTCCATTCACTCCAAAAATCCTACACTCTACTTCCAAGTTAATTATATAAAATGCAAATGTTTATGTTATTTTTAAGCACAGACAGATCTATAATATCTAAGTGCTTAAAGATTTAAGTTTATCCTGGGCAGAATACTTTTTATCCATTCCAGATTCTGCTCTTCTTCTATGATTAACTTTTATTTTCTTAACTGTAGCATTTCTTATCATGCCCTGTGTTTTCCAGCAAAGTATTTTATTAAAATAGGCTGCTAATACTTAAATATTTTTCACTGATATGTTAGCTAATTTTTATTAACCCATCAAGTTTGCTGTTTTTCCAGTGGCCATTGTGGGTTTCAAAATAATTAATATTCAAAAACATATCTTGTTTGTAATGTTTTTGGACTCATGTTAAAGAAAATGTAAATATCATCTGCATTTGGAAAGCCAGTTAAAAAGGAAACTTGTATAAGCCAGATGATTTTAACACACCTTCAGATAAAACCATCTCCATATTACTCTGGGCTCACCTTCCAGCTAAATATAACTGGCTTTTATCCTTTTTTTTAAAAAAACGTATATTTTATTGCATTTTAGGTTTTGGGGTACAGGTGAAGAACATGCAAGATTGTTGCATAGGTATATACATGCATAGGTACAAACTGCCTTCCTCCCCATCACCTATATCTGGCATTTCACCCCATGTTATCCCTCCCCATCTCCCTACCCCCTGCTGTCCCTCCCCTAGTTCCCTCCAACAGACCCCAGTGTATGATTCTCCCCTCCCTGTGTCCATGTGTTTTCGTCATGGTGAATGGATTAGGTAGCAGATAACATGCTTCATATCCAAACACTCCTACAGGTAGCCAGAGCTTGATCTTTCTGCTCTAACTAATTTGTGGAATCTGTACTTTCCCTACACCAGTGACGTTCATTGAAGTCAACTAAGGAAAAAATGTGAGAATACTTCCTCAATTTGTCTGTACAAACAAGACTACCAAAACCTCTTAATAGAAGGTTGCACATGCAGCCAAGTTACAAAACCAGTACTGGACAATGAACACAGCTGATAATCCTACTTAGCTCTGTGTGGTGTGCAAGTGTGACTGTGTGCCCTTCTCAGTACTTGCCCAACTCCAACAATGTTAACTTTTTGCCAGGCATCTAATAATTCTTTAGTAAGCAATAAAATTCTATTTTATATTTTTAGCGTTATATCATCCTCATACTCAACAAACATCAAATCAAAGTTTTCTGTATATGTTTTGAGCTTTCTTTTGACTGTTGGAAATAACCAATTCATGCTGCCTGCTCAGAAGAACATAGTATTGAAGAATGACATACCCTGTTGTTTGCCTTCATAAACAGGAGCACAATGAAGAAAGAAATTCCTATTGCCCGTCTTTTAATCACTGTGACCATAAGAAATAGAAAACAATATGTGACATAGTAAGACACATTTGAAATAGTCTGTGATTATCTCTCTTAAAGCCCTGTCACTAATGCCTGAAATTTATTACACTTATATTGAGCATTGTCCTTTTTTGTAAAGTGTCTAAAAATGCAATAATACTAAATGAAACTTTTGTAATATAAAGTGTCTAAACGTTATCAACTGATATAACAGCTTACACTGATCCTTTACAATACATCATTAACAGTAAAAACTGGAGCTTTAGATGTAAATAACCTAAAAATTGCAGGAAAAAAATCAGGGAAGAGGTATGGATAGCAAAGATAAAATTTTCTAGTTAAAATATTACCTTTATTGGGGTGGCTAAGTTGAGCTAATTAATATATGCATCACATCACATATGTATTATTTTTGTAATGATAATTCTTACAATCAGTATACAATAAATATATACAATTTTCATTTGTCAAACAAATAAAAGAAAACAAAATTACTTTTTTTTTTTGGACCCAGGTAAAAGATCCTCCTTGTGCCTTCTCTGTTTATCCAGTAATCATTAAATCCGGTAATCAATAGTCACAGCAAATATCAGGACTGAAATGTTCTTCTATCTACGACAAAGAAAGGCCAAAAATATAAGTGTTTAGATTCCTCACACAGTTCCTTTTACATAACATACAAAAAAACCCTAATTTAACAGTTAAATTTCAATCAATCATGATCTTTGTATTAATTCCATGGGATCTATTTTCTTTATTGTAAAAATTAAATCTAAATTGCAACAAATTGAATGTTCTTTTTCAACCTATCCTATCTTGATAAATTCACTCATTACTTTTTTCTTATTGTTTCAATTGACTATATCTTATAATCTCTTTGAAAATATATGTCACTCGAACAAGATGAAGAGTGAAAAATTCACAGAGCCATGCTAGCAGATGTTCAAACCTGTACTAGCTTTGATCTCGATGAGATAGATAAAATTGGGCTTTAGATGTTTCTTCCTTCCTTTCTCTGACTTTATATTCTAAACCCTCATCTATGAGCCAAAAATCTCCATGCCAGTCTCTGTAGCTCTCTACATGCAGGCCTGCCTTCCAGCAGATGTGGCCCTTGTTCTAAAATTGCCTTTTCCTCTCCCCTTCTTAAAAGGAACATCAGGAAAGGCAAGATCTTAAGTGAAGTTAAACATGTGACTCACAGTAAATCTTAGGCAGGGACGTATGTTGATATTTGTTGTAAACATCTGGTATTTTGGAATTATGGAATCCTTCTGCCAACTAGTCTGTTAGAATTTTCTTTAATCGTGAAGAGTTGATCTCTGAGATGGGGGTGCCATCGATGCCCAGCTCCCTACAGCTCTGCAGAAGGCTGAGAAGAGAGAGTACAGCCCCAGGCAACAATGACTTCTCACCTAAAGTTCCCTTTCAGCCTTCTACCACATCCTCCCCCTATTGCTGCTCTAATGAAATGATAAGACGTTGGAGGAACTATGAGCCACTGTTCGTCAAGTAAAAGATGAGAAGCCAGACCCGTAGTTAAAATTAACCAGGCATTGACAGAACTTTTCACTGTGTTGGTGCCACACAGACAGAATCATAACCTGTGGGGCTCTGGAAATGTCTTTAGATGCTGCTGTTCACATTTTTGTTTTGTTATTTTTAATTGCATTTAAATTCCATTGCTACCCTGTGGACAAAGACTCTAATATATTTAATTTATTCTTGCAAAAAATCAAATGTCCAGGGCTTGACACTTAGGTATAGTTTCCATTTGCAACATTAGGTTCCATGTTTTGCTATCCTACCCCAGTCAGTGTATTACACATTTTTGAGTATCTATCATAGTTTTCCACTTCTATTGACTGGCTCTGAAAAAATTAACTTGTCCCATTTCCTTCATATTAGGAAGAGGGAAGTGTTGGAAAGACTCAAGGGGTATGCACACTAGAAAAGCATTCCTCAGTGTCTCACATTCCAAAAATATATTTCTGAATAATAATCCCTTCCACTATTTACATCAATTCAAAGAGTGTATGGTTAAACAAAACCTTGTAAGAGCCTTGTAAATTTAATCTGAAACATAGCGAGGCTTAGGGGCATATTGCCAATAGTATCTCTTATTCATTGCAGTGATAATTTCCTAAAGCTAAGGACTAAGAAACCAAAAACTTTTTATAAAATGTGTGCACCATTAGTCTAACACTCCACTGACTTTTAATCCTATTTCTCCTTCTTGTTGGAGTCCTCTACAATCTTAGCTGAGGCAAATAGAACTCTGAATATTTGTATTCAACAGAGTACATGAAAGTCAAGTCCCACAACCTACATACATTATTCTTTCATGCTGCTGTAAATAAACCAGAGACATTCCTTTACAGACTTAGGCTGTCATTAGAAATGTTAATTTCATTTAGAGGAAGATGCATCTGACCTGTGGTTGAATACTTGGTTGTATACGCTGAATGCATCCATCATGGGCAGAAGTATTTCCATCATCCTAACATTTGGTTGCCCAGAACCCAGTGCCACTGGGTGGATGAGATCTCAAAGATGGTTTTAGAGATCCTTAGAAGACAATTAGTTTTTCCTCTTTGAGACCTTGTTATCTATTTCTGGTCTTCATTTGGTTGTCTGACTTTTCACATAATCTGAGTCCAATTATTGAGACTCAGGGTCTCAAACATGGTGCAGTCCTAACATTTGCCTTTGCTGATATGCTTTATCATGGTTTCATTCTGTAAATGCTCATCTTCTTTATATCTCTTCTCTCCTATGTCTAAGTCTAGGGTATTCTTTTGCAGTATAATTTCCTTAGTCTGGATAGTCTCAACAGTGCAATCTCTACAACATGCTCTAGATTAATGAAACCTGCGTCCAGAGACCTCAACTGCAGTCTCAGTTCCTATTCTGAGAGCTGTGTGAATTCAACCAATTTATTTTGTCACCTTACATTTAAAATTTCTATCATGGAAAGGAAAATTAAAATCAAAATACTCTTAGAGAAATCATTGAGAAAACAAACAATTGACAATTTATCTGGAAATGTAATATATATATTTGGAAAGGTAATATATTCCTGCTACATGTTCATAAATATTAATCAACATCTAAATAAAAGTTTTATAGCTATGAGTTTCTCCTCTATATGTCTTGCCCAAAAATAATGCAGAATTCATCCATGGTATCTCTAATTTAAAATTAATAATTATCTTTTTCCCCAACCTCTGTTTTCGCTCTCTCTTCTTCTCTACTAGTGATAAATTTTGAAATTGAGAAACCCATACAATGAAAATGTACGTAGGTCTCCAGCTTCTGGAAAGAAAAATTATTTTATTACATTTATTTTAATACTTAGGGTAAGATGATTTCATCATTCACGGTTCATATTTCTGATCCAAACTTCCTGAAAATTTATGAAACAATGATTTCTACCCCTCTATAAACTTCTGTTGACACTTACCCTTTGTTGAAATTTTCTATTAAAAGCTCTAAAATATTCATCAGAGCTTGAGAAAGTGGACTTATCTATTTCAGTAAAGGTTTAAGTTGTTTCGTAAAGAATGCTCCCCTCCAACAAAATGATGGATGATAGAGTTTAAGGGTCCCAGACTCCTCAGGCTCAGGGACTCAGAAATCACCTGGGACTAGTTTAAATAGTGAGAAAAACCACTGGGAGGAAGTTCATAGATGCCCTCAAACGGGCTCATCCACAGACCTAGGGAAGTGTGGTAGTGGCTGACTTTGCACAGAAGGGCTGAGAGATTCCCCTCAGGAGCTTCACGCATTAGAGTGCTAATTGTCACCACTCCCAATTCTCCAGAGCAAGACCTCCAAGCTGCCCTTCCTGTCCCTATGGAAAGCTGTGCTCCTCCTTCCCTCTCCCCTCAAAAACTCCATGGAAGCCTTAGGTCACTCTACAAAGTCATAGAAGCCAGCTTTGTGAGGTTTAGGATGTTCTCCTGTAGCTTGAACCTGAGTCTTAGCCCTCAAAGCCCCTATTCCAATTAGCAGTTACGAGTCTCCATCCATACCTGGTGAACCAAGCCAATTTTTGTATTTGGCACTGGGATGCCCTTACCTCTGTCTATAGACAAGAGAATTGTGTTTTAACCCCCAGAGTTTTGTGCAACAAGTTTTTCTGACCATTGCAAGTGTTGATAGATAACTAAGTATAATTTTCATGGTGTTAAGTTCCAACACTAATAGCATCACATTATTTTAAGATTTTAATTAAGGGTTAAGACTGTAAATAAGATCTACATAAAGAAAGTCTTATGATCTACAGGGAGAAAAAAGGGAAGGCAAAAAGTTTATCCAAAATCCTTGATACAGTTTGAATGTATGTCCCTGCCAATTCTCATGTTGAATTGTCATCTTTAGTTTTGGAGGTGAGGCCTTGCGGGAGGTGTTTGGATCATGTAGGTCGATTCCTCATGAATGGCTTGAGCCATCCCCCTTGGTGTTAAGTGAGGTCTTGCTCTGAGTTTACGCAAGATCTGGTCATTTAAAAGTGTGGGGTACCTCCCCATCCCCAGTCTCTCTCTCTCTCCCCCTCTTTTTTCTATGCAATGTGCCTTCTCCCACTTCGCCTTCTGCCATGAATGAAAGCTCCCTGAGGCTTCCCCAGAAGCTGAGTAGATGCTGATGCCTTGCTTGTACAGCCTGCAGAACCATGAGCCAATTAAACCTATTTTCACTATAAATTACCCTGCCTCAGGTATTTCTTTGTAGCAATGCAAGAATAGCCTAATACAGTTCTTAACATGGAATGGTTTACTTTCTATACTTCTTTAAATTTTTAATATCTAGGAAGAGGTTTGATGCAATTTTGAAAAAACAGAGTCATGTTACCATTCTGACATAATATTTATGTCTCAAGCACCCCCTGTTTTTTTCCACTGGGTTTGTTTCAATGAGTTCTTTTTTTTTTTTTTGGAGACAGAGTCTCACTCTGTCACCCAGGCTGGAGTACAGTGGTGTGATCACAACTCACCACAGCCTCAATCTCCCGGGCTCAGGTAATTCTCCCAACTCAGCCTCCCAAGTAGCTGGGACTAAAGACATGCACCACCACATCCAGCTAATTTTTGAATTTTTTGTAAAGACAGTGTTTTGCCATGTTGCCCAGGCTTGTTTTGAACTCCTAAGCTCATCAGTTCACCTGCCTAGGCCTCCCAAAGTGTTGAGATTACAAGTGTGAGCCACTGTTAAGTGAATCATTAATCCATTAATCCATTAATCATTCAGCTACCCAGTCAAATGCCTGGGATTTCCTCAGCACAACCATCTACTTGCCCACTCATTGTACAACTATCATAATCTCAAAACTCACTCATGCAATTGCTTAACTACTCCCCAACCTGTTGATGAATTTTGTCATCCACATGCCAACTCATTTATTTCCCTAATATCCCTTACTTAGTTACTAAACCTTCTTTACTTACCCAGTGTAACATCACTACTTCACTCCATCATGTTATCGTAGCTTCTGATATTATAGCACTGAGTGACTGACAAAAGTTCTGTAATATTCCAGGCAATAATGAGAAAAAGTAGATATTCTTCTCATCCTTCTCCCCACCTTCTAAATACCCATAGAATTGAAATAGTTGGTTGTATAGTTTTTTTGAGTCATATTGGAAAAATTCTATCACTGTAGGAATTCAGCTGAAAATTAGCACACATTTACCCACTTATACTTTAGCTGTTAAAACAGACCTTAAAAAGTAATGGAGTTTCTTCTAGTCTAGAGTCTGTATAGATTGCAAAAAGCTAAAAAAATTGCTTTCATTCTAAGTAGGAAAAGGCCAGATAATCTACAAAATCATAACTATTTCTGAACTCGTTAGCTAAAGTTGTGGGAAATCTATAAGCATGAAAACTCAAGAAAGATAGATACCTCCAAAAAGACATAGGAAATGAGCTCTGCCTTACATAGTCCAAAGCATGGGAGGAAAGTGAGGCTAACATACAAACCAGGAAGAATTTATTTGCTAAAATGTTGAAGGCTGAGTGTCGAGTACTATGAGTATAGAGTGGGAGGAACCACAAATAAAAAAGGAGTTCATACTTACACTCAAGATTTTCTCCTCATACTTTAAACAGTCTTAACAAGAATGTTTGGAGGAGGGTGGAAAACCAGAAAAAGCTTCCTTTATCATGTAGGTCTAGGGAAAGACAGCAACATCTACTACGGGAGGCAGAAAACACCCTCCCTCCTACCAAGTCTGTCTCCCTTGGTGAAAAAAACACTGAGCCACTAGAGAAAGAGCATAAAACTCTGTTCTTTCCTAGAGAAAGATGAAGACTCATTGCTGATGGAAGAAAACTGAAAAAAGTTGGTAGCCCTGGAGTTTCTGTGGGGCAGAAAACCAGTCCAGGTTCAGAGCATGGGCTGTCTCATAAGGCTGAAGATGAGACAAGATCACTGAGAAAGCCTTAACTCTATCACACCGGGACTAAAGGTGTTTCTAAGATTCAGATAGAATGAGAACAACGGAGAGTAAATCCTCACCTTCTATCACCAGGCTAGTAAGAATCAAAGAACAAATAACAGAAGTTTATTATGGGGAGAGAGGCAGCAAGTGGAAGGACATACCCCCTGATACGTAGTATCATAGGCAGAGCTTAAACTGAGGGTGGAGGAGCAGTGTTGGAAAAACCCTCTATAATTGAATATTCCACCCTAGGTAAAATTTGTTACAAAAATTTAGATTTGTTGGTGCGCTCACTGAGGATAACCATACAACAAAATTCAATCCCTGCTCAATTCATGACTGCATTGATGCCCATACCCCCCCACACACAGCACTACAGAATAAACAGAAAAGACATGCCCATTGCAAGACATTATACTATTTATCTCAGAGTCTGCTGTCCTGTACACACCATGTTGCAGTTCAACCAAAATAAAGATCTGAGAAAAGGAAAACAACGACAACAACAACACTGTTACCGGAAAAAGCAATGGACAGAAACAGAATCAGAGGTATGACTTGTATAAAGGAACTATACACAGAGGTTTAAAATAACTCTCATTAATAGATTGAAGGATCTAGTGGAAAAGACAAACACCCTGCATAAAGGCAGAAAGAATTTCAGCAAATAATTAAATACTATTCAGAAGAATCAAATGAAAATGCTAGACATGAAGAACCCCGTAACGGAAATGAAGAATGCTCATAAAGAGACTCAACAGAGCTGAGAAACAACCAATGATCCTAAAGATGCATCAGTAAAATTTGGCAAAATGGAAGCACAAAGATTAAAAAAAAAACAATAAAAAGAGAAAGAGGAGAGCAGGTGAGGACTTTGCAACAACATCAAACAATCTAACATGCATGCAACTGAAAAGTACCAGAATTTTTTAAAAAAAATTTGGAGATAATAGCTAAGAAAAATGAGAAATGGAAGCACAAATTCCAGAAGCTCAAAAATTAAAACTAAAAACAAATAAACCAACACCTAGACACATAATAGTCAAACTGCCAAAAAGCACAAAATAAAGTGGATACCTTGAAGGTAGGCTGAGGGAAAAAAAAAAAAAAGACACATATCCAGAAGGACAAAGATTCAAATCAAAGCCGACTTCTCGTTAGAAACTATGCAGGCCAAAGGACAATAGAGTTACATTTTTCAAGCCCTGAGGCAGGGAGAAATCTGTCACCTAATATTTCTGTATGCAGAAGAAAAATTTTGAGAACAAAGGGGAAATAAATTCTTCCACAGACAAGCAAAAACTGAATGACTACATTTCCAGCAGACCTAAATGAGAGGAAGTTTTAGTGGCAGGTCTCTATGCAAGAGAAATATTATAGCAGACAGAAAATTTGATATGTAAACACACACACACATACACACAGAATCCTGGAATGGTAAAATTGAAGGTTAGCACAAAATTTATTTTGAAAATGTTTAGCACACTACAAGATAATTGTCTGACACAAAAATAATAGCAATGTACTTTGTGTTCATTGCTTAATGTAAATGCAAAATGTATGACAATAATAGCATACAAATGTAAGGGAGCAAAAACCTGTTTGAAGGTTATGTGCTATCCATGAAAGGATATCATATAAGTTATATTCAAGTTAATTTAAAATGTTTATTGTAAGCTACAGAGTAACCACTAAAAAATGTAAGTGGTATAAAGATAAGCTAATAGTAATGAAAAAATGGAATAACAATACACAATTGATATGAAAATCTAGTGAGACAAGAAGAAAAAGTAAAATAGGGAAAATGAAACAACATGGTCCTAAATAACATATGGATCAAAGAAGAAATCTCAAAAGAAATTAAAAGTACATTTAACCAAATGAAAATGAAAATGCAACTTGTTAAAATTTGTGAAATGCAGTGAAAGTACTCAAGAGGAATTTAGGGCATGGAATGCATACATTAGAAAACAAGAAAGGTTCAAAATCAATGATCTAGGCTTCTACCCGAGAAAATTAGAAAAAAAAAAGAACACATTAAATTTAAACTCAGCAGAGGAAAACAAATAATTAAAATCTGAGCAGAAATCAATGAAAGTGAAAATAAGAAATCAAAATAAAACTGGAATAAAACCAAAAGCCAGTTCTTTAAAAATATCAGTAATTTTGCTAAGCTTTTAGCCAGGCTAATTAAGAAAAAAAGAGAGAGGACACAAACTGCTAATATCAGAGATGAAAAAGAAGACAGGACTACAAAGTCCAGGGACTTTAAAAGGATAGTCAAGGAATACTGTTATAAGCAACTCTATGCCCACGTATTTGATAACCTAGAGTGATCAATTTCTTAAAAGACAGAATCTGCTAAAACTCACAAAAGAAATAGAAAATATGAATAAGCCTATATCTAGTAAATAAATTGAATCAATAAGCAATAATATTTTAAAACAAAAAGCACCATGCCTAGTTGAGTTTACTGGTGACTACTACCAAACATTTAAGGAAGAAAATATACCAATTCTCTACAATTGCTTTCAGAAGATACAAGCACAGGGGCTCCTCCTAACTCATTCTATAAGGTTAGCATTACCCAAATACAAAGACAAAAAGAGACAAAGGCATCATAAGAAAACTAGAGACCAATATCTCTTATGAATATAGATGCCAAAATCCTCAACAAAATATTTATATTTCAACCTATTCTTTGCACTGCCTCTTTCTTGGATCAAGAGCAAACCAAGTTAGAAGGAAACTGGATCACAAGTCTGGATCAGATTCTGTGGTCTGGTCTGCTGAGGATGAAGACCATGTGCTCCTGCTGAGTCCTTCTCATAAGATGATCCTGGGTGGGCTCCTGTTGACAGGGGGCAAAGAAGTGTGAAGTGTGTGGTGTCAGGATGGAACGGACAATCCCCAGGCCTTATGTCTGCCTGTGAAAGGAAGTAGGTTGGGTTTCTCAGACTTTCCTGAGAGATGAATTTCTCTGGGACCTGCATGGCTGGGCTGGCAGGCTGGTTGGGTATGCATAGTGCCTGCCTCTGGGTCCTTGTCTTCTGAGTTATGAAATGAATAAAGGTACAGCCAAAAAACTTTCAGAAGGAAATGGATTCTTTTTGCTCTAGTGATCAAGAAAGCATAGTTGTGTCTGGAAGGACTGGTTAGATTATTTCATATAAGATTTAGGAGGAAATATTTTTTTTCTTTTTGAGATGGAGTCTCGCTCTGTCACCCAGGCTGGAGTGCAGTGGCCCGATCCCGGCTCATTGCAACCTCCACCTCCCAAGTTCAAGTGATTCTCCTGCCTCAGCCTCTCGAGTAGCTGGGACTATAGGCGTGCACCACCGCACCTGGCTAATTTTTGTATTTTTAGTAGAAACAGGGTTTCACCATATTGGCTAAGATTGTCTGGAACTCCTGGCCTCGTAATCCTTCCGCCTGGGCCTCACAAAGTGCTGGGATTACAGATGTGAACCTCCACACACAGCAGGAGGGAGAATGAGTCTCAGTCAAATCTTAATGGTGAGAAATCATAGGTTAATGTAAGGGTGTAATTTTTCCAATGCTAAGGCCATGCAGAGAACTAAATAATCAGGCTAAATGTTTCCAAATGCTTATTCATTAGCCAGAATCCTAGACTTTTTGCTATCCAGGGCTTCCCTCTAAAGGGCCTGGTTGTATTTCACAGAAGCTCATCATAAGTCAATGATCCTTGAAGTCCACACAGAGTGAGTTGTTCCTGTCAGCATCCTCAACATTACAGAGTATATACAGCAATAACTTTTCTAAATAGTGAACTATGTCATCAAGGCCTATTGTCTGGGTAACCAGCATTGAAATTTTTACTATGATGATAATGAGGCAATTTCCCCTTTTATCTGCACCTGTGCTTCAAAATCAGTGATCTCCATATTTTTCCATTTGGGATTTACCATAAGCAGACCTGTCTATGCTCATCCAGCCTGCTGAGCTCAGCCCTGCAGGCCTGAGACCACTGTCACACTCTTAGTTCAGATTTCTCTAATACCATTTAGTGTCTAAATGGTATTAATGGAGCAGCCCACTAGATGGACTCCTTGCTTCTAATCTTTTCTTTTTCTATCTCATTTGCCAGTGACATTTCAGAGAGTAAAATTTGTGAAGCCATTCCTCTGCTTAAAAAATCTTTACTGACTCCCCATTGCTATTAGGATAAAGTTGAAAGATAATGTGGCATTCAGTGCCTTCCATGAACCAGTGCATACCTACCCACCCACTTCATCCTCACTACTTCCTCACTCTTCTCTGCCCTGCAAGTGCAGCCTCCAGATATTTTTGGATACTCAAGTCTCTCCCTCTGCACTTTGGCACAGGTTTTTCCTTTGCTCCAATTTCTTGTCATCTGGATAACTTGCCCTCTCACTTTCCTGGTCTCAATCTAGACCTTTTCTGTTGTTTTGTTTTGTTTTATGTTTTAACAGGAAGACTTCTGCAATCACCCCTTACTCTATCTGTAATATTTACATTACTTTACAATTGCTTCATTGTCCATCATCCCTGCTTTGCAACCCAGAATTGTATCATATTCACTACAGAGTCTCTAGAATCATTCATTGTCACTGGCACATACTAGACACTCCATTGATAATGCTTAAGTTAACACCAATAGAAATTTTAGTTTGCTGTCATTGACATCTTTGGGGATGTTTGCCTACCTTGCAAAATTTAAGACAGGATAGTTATTAAGGTAAAACTGACATTTTAAAAGGGCTTTGGATTATATGAACCTTCATAAAAACCTGAGGTTCTGTGTCAACATGATTACCAACAGAAGAACAGAAAATTAACTTACTGAAAGAAGAGACAGGACTTAGATTACTTCATGGAAGTGAGATGATCAGCTACTATCATATTTTTTCTCCTCTTTCCCCTTCTTTACCTTATATATTTGTTTCTTCTTCTTCTTTTGTATTATTGAGAAATTCTAGCAGCGGTGAGACCTACTCTCAAGCTCAGATGACTAGATTTAGAAAGTTGACTGGAGCCCTGTTGTATGTATGAGAAGGAATAAGAAAAGTCTTTAATATGGAAATTTGAAGGTAACATTTGCACAGCTGAGGCGTCTATCCTGACTCCTCAAAATTCATGTTAACATTTTCTTCTCTTTCACTGGTATTGGCTGAAGAGTCTGTCATTTCTAAGATTAACTATGTCTTTGATGTTTTATAAGTTATCTCATACTTTATGTGCTTATTTTGTTTCTAAACATTCAGAAATGGAGTTTGTGAATTTTCCTGAGATTGGACATTTTTAATATGTTAAATGATACCTCTTACGCAGTAAAATTCCTCTCAAACTTAATACTGTCAAGTAGTACTTGAAACTTACATTTTCCTTGCTAATAATAGTCTTTATTATGAACAACCATTTTTAACCCTATCAAGGCAAAACAAGAACTTGAGTTGATATTTCTCCACTGAATTACCTCCAGCACTCAGAGAAAGACATTTCATCCACATTTAGAAGGTCCTGCACAAAATCATTTTAATAAGCCTTGACAACAGCATCCTTCTCGGACTGTTGACTCATAATTACTGCATGTGGCTACACAAACAACCAAATTATTTTCAATGAGTCTTCAAAGGTGAAAATGCATTTTGTTTTAAATGCAAATATTACAATCTTTTACAACATGTGGATAAATAAGAACCAGTAGTCCAAGGTAAGATGTATGAATAGGTTAATGATTATAAATAATGTGACATACCCAAACAGTAAGTAGTACTTTTTTAAAGTTATCACCAGGACATAAGAGTGGAGATTGAGACATTTTGGAAGGTTCTACTACAGCAGTAGCTAACTCCACTAATCATACTGCTGTGATATAAAATTATTCCCACATCCCACACCCAATCCAACTCAACCACTCAGCCTCCTACGTGACATCCCCGGTACATGTTACATCATCTCCTTCCTGGTTGCCAGGGCAACATACTTTATCCCTGTCATATCTGAGTTGTGTGGAGAACACTTGAGGCGAAGCTTTTTCTCAAAGTGATGTTCATGAATCAAGTTGCCAGCTTTGATGTTAATCCAGAGAATTTCCCTAATAGTTTATGCCAGGCCCCCTTCACCTTTTTATTCTTTAGACTATAAATCATAGGGTTCAGCAGGGGCATAACAATGGCATAGAAGACAGAGATCAGCTTCTCCTGAAGGAATGAGGGACCAGAATGGGGCTGGATGTAAGTGAAAATGGTTGTGCCATAGCACAAGGCAACCACTGTGAGGTGAGAGGCACATGTGTGAAAGCCTTTCTTTCTTCCCTCTGTGGACTGAATCTTTAGGATGGCGGAGATGATCCGGATGTAGGACAAAAGAACCAGCCAGAAGGGTGTCATCAGAAGAAGTATGCTAGACACCATGATGGTGACCTCATTGGAGGAAGTGTCCACACAAGCCAGCCTGACCACTGCTAGAAGTTCACAGGATATGTGATCAATAAACTTGTTTGTGTACATGGGCAGCTGAAAGGTGATGGTGGTCTGCACAAGAGAGTTGATGGAGCCACTGACCCAGGATGTGACGGCCAACCTAGCACATAGCGCTCCGTGCATGATGGCCGAGTATCGCAGGGGGTCACACACAGCCACATAGCGGTCATAGGCCATCACTGCCAGGAGAACAAACTCAATCCCACCCAAGGCCAGGGAGAAAAATAACTGGGCTGCACAGCTCTGGAATAGGATGGCTTTATGTTCTGCAAGAAAATGCACCAGCAGCTGAGGGACTATGCTTGTGGCATAGGAGACATCAACAAGGGAGAGGTTGGTGAGAAAGAAATACATGGGGTGTGGAGTCAGCTGTCCAGCCTGATCAGAACAATGAGACAGTTCCCCAGCACTGTCATGAGGTATGTGATCAAGAACAGGACAAAGAGGGAGACCTGAGTGCACCAGTCACTAGATAAGCCAAGGAGAATAAATTCTTTCATCCATGTCTGGTTATCTGTTTCCATTTAAAAATGTGAGGAATATTAATCTGCAAAAAGAGTCAGAAAAAACAGAAGCTGTTGAATCCAAGAATCATTAGAATAACTTCTTAGGAATGCGTACTGTATACAATATTCCAGCCTTGGCCAAATAGTTTAGATAATTCATGAGGCCAAGACGACAGGCTTATTTCCAGTATACAATGTATTTACTTTGCATTAGAGAGACAGTAGTGCTTTCATATGGACATAATGTAGACTCAAATAAGCCAGTGGAAGCCTGTAGATCATGCAGTCAATTTTTGGAAGTTTTACCTCTTTACTAACTTACCTCAGTGTCCAGGGCAGGTAGATATTTTTTTCTGGTGATGTCAGCAAAAAGGAAGATTAGAAAGTCCCAGACTCTACTGTTCTCCACAGAACATCCAACTAGCAACTATCCCCAGACCAGAACATCTTTTAAAATACTCCAACACTTGAACACTAACCTGAGACAACCCCACATGGTACATGGAATGAAAACTGAATTAGAAGGCTAAGAAGCATAGTTTCACTTCAGCCCTGCCACCTTGCCCCCTGCCAAAGTCAACATGATACCAGACAAACAGGATTTTTTCTGGGCCCATGGCTTCTACAGGAGAAAAGGAAAACTAGAGGCAGTCATTCAGCTTCCCTAGTATTCCAAGATGCTTCTCAGAAATCCAACTCTGGGCTTACCTCATGGAGAATACTTGGGGTAATAGCATAGCTAGACTACCTGGTGTCAGATAGAAACAAAGAAAGGAGGCAGAGGTCATAGTGACCAGCACACAGATCATGGTGATACCTCTGTGTTCTTGCTAGCTATGGTGCCCAATCAGAGATACTAGTCAACTTCATAGTTCATTTACAAAGCTAAGCTGGTCATCTTCAGAAGCATGGTGGGAAGTTCAACCTAGCTTGAGTCCTTAGACAGCTAGTCCTCATGCCCAGTCTCAGAGCCCACACCAGTGACCTCTGCCAAGACAAGGAGATGCACACCTCCACCCATTCAGAAAGACACATTACGTAGACGTGCTAGACCCTGGAAGTCAATCCATGGCTCTACTCAGCTAAAAAGCTTACTCAAGGACACCTATGTGTCTTTCAGAGAAGTATGATGGCTAGACCTGCTTGACCTGGGAAGTCAAACTCAACTCAGCCAAAAGCCCATCCTACAGGGAAGCAACTTTATTGGGAAGCTCTACCTTAACAGGGAAGCAACCCTAAATTGTGCTTTTCTAAGGAGTGTAGCTTCTGGTCCCACTCATTCTAAGCAGTAACTTCACCTAACTTTGGAGTTCAGCCTACAGCCCTGCCCAAGAGCAAATCCCAAAAAGCACAGTTTTGCAGCCAGGGAATAAATTCTGTGACAAATCTGACCAGAAGCCATTGCAGTACCCAGTCAGTAGCTCTGTGTGATAACAGAACCCAGCCAGTGATCTTGCCAGACAGCAGGGCCCAGTCAGTAGCCCCAGCGAATATCAGAGCAAAGGCAGCATCCCAGCCAAGTAGAAAACCCACAGGTAGCTTTGCCTGCCCAGGGTCATTACCAGCTGGGTCTTGAAGAATTACAGGCTAGACTAAATAGTAAAGGTCTAGCCCTGCCAAAGAACACCTATAAAGTCCAGAAGGAAGGGATGTCTCTTCAAATGAAAAGATAACAACACAAAGACACAAGGATTACAAAGCATTGGGGAGTTATGACACATCCAAAAGAAACTTATAAAGCTCTAATAATGAACCCTGAAAAAAAATGGAGATCTATGAAGTGACAAAGAATTCAGAATAATCCTCTCAAGTTAAAAAAAGTACTGATAGAAATTAAATAAAATTTAGAAAAAATATATACAAACAAGATGAGAAGTTTGACAAGGAAATAGAAACAATAAAGAAAAGAAAACCAAATAGAAATCCTGGAGATGAAGAATAAAAAGGCTGGACTGACAAATTCAATTAAAAGTTTCAATGGCAGACTCAAGCAGAAGAACTATCAACGAGCTGAAAGACAGAACATTTGAAATTATCCAGTCAGAAGGCCAAACAGACAAAAGAATGAAGAAAACCTACAGGAATAATGGGAGACCAAATAATGGGAGACAAGCCAGACTGACCATGGCTAGGAGTTAGAAAAAGGGGCAAAACCCATATTTAAAGAAATAATGGCTGCAAGATTCCCTAATCTGGAGACAGAACCAACATCCAGGTACGAGAAATTCAGATCTCCAATCAAATTCAACCCAAAAAGGAGTTCAGCCAAACACAAAATAATCAAACTATCAAAACTCAAAAACAAAGAAAAGATTCTAAGAGGAGCAATAGATAAGAAACACATCACATACAAAGGAGTTTCAATACAACTCTTAGCAGATTTTTCAGGAGAAATCCTGCTGGTCAGGAAAGGTTGGGATGATATAGTCAGAGTGCTGAAAGCAAAAAAGTTGCCAATCAAGAATACTTTACCCGGAAAAATCTGCATTTCAGGAATGAAAAAGAAATAAAAACTTTCCCAGACGCACAAAAGTGAAGGAAGCTCATCACCACTATGCCTGCCTTATAGAAATTATTAAATAAAGTTCTTTAATCTGAAATAAAATGTTATGAATTAATAACATATAACTTACAAAAATATAAAATTCAGTAATATAAGTAAAACAGAGCCATACTCAGAACACTCTAGGACTGTAATGATGGTGTGTAAAGCAATTTTATCCCTAATACAAGTATTAAAAGACAAAATTACTAATAATAACCACAACTAAAATAAATTATCAAAAGATACCCATTAAAAGTAATGGTAAATTCTGGGCCAGGCACAGTGGCTCACGCCTGTAATCCCAACACTTTGGGAAACCGAGGTGGGCAAATCATTTGAAGTCCGGAGTTTGAAACCAGCCTGGCCAACATAGTGAAACCCCATCTCTACTAAAAATACAAAAATTAGCTGGGCATGGTGGCAGGTGCCTATAATTCCAGCTACTCAGAAGGCTGATGCAGGAGAATTGCTTGAACCCACAAGGCAAAGGTGGCAGTGAGCCAAGATTGTACCATTGCACTCCAGCCTGGACAACAAGAGCAAAATATAGTATCAAAAAAGAAAAAAAGTAATGATGAATTTCAACATCAAAAACATAAAATGTGGCCAGAGGGACTGAAAGTGTAAAGTTATTGTATGCAATCAAAGTTAAGTTGTTATCAGCTTGAAATAGGCTGTTTTAACTATAATATATTTTAGGTAAGCCTCTTGGTAACCACAAAGTGAAAATATTTAGTCAAAGCACAAAACAAAAATAGAATTGATTCAAAACATACCACTATAGAAAATCATCAAACCACAAAGGAAGACAACAAGAAAGAGAAGAAAAAAAAAGTAGAACCAGAAAAAAACAACAATCAGAAAGCAATTAACAAATGGTACTGGTAAGTCATTACCTTTCAATAGTTACTTCAAATGAAAATGAATTAAAATCTCCAATAAAAAAGATATAGAGTAGCTGAATGGATTTAAAAAAAAAAAAAAAAAAAGAACGACTCAACTATATGCTGCCTAGAAGAGACTCTGCTCACTTTTAAGGACACACATTGACTGAAAGTGAAGAGATGAGAAAAGATATTCCATACAAATAGAAAACAAAATACAGCAAGAGTAGCTCTACATGTATCAGAGAAATAGACTTTAAGATAAAAACTGTAAAACAGACAAAGAAGGTTTGGTGCAGTGGCTCACACCTGTAATCCCAGCACTTTGGGAGGCTGAGTTCAGTGGATTACCTGAGGTCAGGAGTTCAAGACAAGCCTGGACAACATGGTGAAATTTCATCTCTACTAAAAATACATAAATAAGCTTGGTGTGGTGGTGCATGCCTGTAATCCCAGCTACTCAGGAGGCTGAGGCAGGAGAATTGCTTGAGCCTGGGAGGCAGAGGTTGCAGTGAGCCTAGAGTAAGCCATTGTACCATTGTACTCCTGCCTGGGTGACAGATAAAAAAAGACAAAAAACAAACAAACAAAAAACAGACAAAGAAGAACATTATTTAATGATAAAAGGATCAGTTCAATTCATCAAGAGGGATATAAATATTGTAATATATATGCACCCAACACTGGAGCACCTAAATAAATAAAACAAATATTAAAGGGTCTGAAGCAAGAGATAGATGGCAACAAAAATAGTCGGGGATTTCAATACACCACGTTCAACAATGGATGAATCATTTTGACAGAAAATTAATGAGAAAAATTAGACTTGAAAAACACTTTAGACCAAATAGGCCTAACAGACATATACAGAGCATTCTATCCAACAGCAACAGAATACACCTTCTTTTCAAATGCACACTGAACATCCTTCCACATAGTATCCAGGGGAGGAAGGATGGTAGGTAAAATGATAAACAATGAAGATAAACATGATTCAAAGCTCAAGATTACCCTGCATATATCTACTACATCAAATGTGATGAAATGTATAAATAAATTCCCAAAAGAGATTCAGAAGAGACAGATGTATAGTAATAATGAGGGCAGTGTCTCATGAAAAGATAGTGTATTAGAGAATCTGGATGTGAATCTTGTTTTTTTTTATGACATACCAGATGTGTGATTTGGGTTATAAACTTAATTTTTTATATTCAGAATGGGATAATATTACATAACTCACTAGGATATGCAAGTTCAAATATAGATAACTCATGGAGAAACCGCTTCATAAACTGTTAAGTAGTAGTACTCTTGTAGTACAGGTATTAGTGGTAATGTGACCTCTAACCTGGAGGAGACAAAGTAACAAACGAGCTTTCCCCTTACCTCCTCTCAAGTTCAGAGTTTTTTAAAAAGGAAGCAAAACTTTTAGTAGATTTAAAGTCTTGGAGGTAACTTAGACAATTTGAAGTTCCTGGGAACTTTGGGTCTTACTGAGGATTTAGGCTCTTTCAATCCTTGGTAAAAGAGGAAGGGCAGTGGTAATTATATCTTGTTATTTCTATTTTTCTATTGTTCTGTTTACTTATTCCTACTCACTCTTTTTATTTTTCTAAGAAAGCCTTTGCATATGGTCTCAGAAAAAAAGATGGTAGGGAAGTGGCTGCTTAAACTTTCTAGCATAAAAGACAAAAACACATCTGGTAACCCTTGTTGACTATATAGCAGATCTGCCTCCAAGTAGATATTTCATTTTTGATTAATTTGGCAAACATATATGAAGTGCCATTTTGACTAGATGCTGGTATTTCAAGGTGAATATTATATTTCCCTGTCCTCAAAGAGCTGACATGACAAGTGGAGTAAAAGACACAGAAGAGATTGCTATCACAAAATGTGTTCCTCTGCTGCACTATGAGGAACACTATGAGCTGGCTGGAGAACATGCAAGCCCATGACTCATAAGCTCTTCTCACCCACTCTGCATCTCTCTCTGCTACAGCCTTTGCCTCACTGTGACTGAGTGACAGCATCGCATCCTAGATAAGGCATGAGCCTCAGAGCCAAACAATCTACATTTCTTTCTGCCTCTTGAGAACTGGAACAATCTACTAACCCTTTATGCACTTCATATTTCTTTATCTGTAAAATATGGATAAATGTTGGCTAATTGAAAGGTGTGTGGGTGAAATCCAACGCACTGAAGATCTAAAATTGCTACACTAATGACTGAATCACTTTAGTGCTCATCATTTAGTGATGATAATTGGCTGGACTTTCATTTCATGCCCTTAACTGTGGGGAACACTCCCATGTGAGACCCCTTGTAAGTTGGGTCTCACCATATGGTGAGTTTGAGCCCAGGACACAGACGTCGTTGGAAGGAGTCGAGCTATGGGAAAGCAGGAACCGAAAGAGGGATTAACTCAAAACTTTGTTAGACGAGTACAGGATGGTGATGCGGTCATGGAGGGCATTGGGTTAGTTCCTAACACAAACATGTTTTATGACTTTGTCTTCACTTACTGAGGAAACCTATGACTTTACTTGTGATAAACATATTTACTGCCTCCTGTAAATTGAGAGATTAAAGGAGGTAGAGGGAGAAGTTAATTACAAGATAACTAGAGGAAGAAGTTAATTAAAAGATAACTAGAGGGATGTGTATTCTTGTGGATCAATGTGACTAACAGGTACCCAGTGGTCTTGAGAAACTATGTCATTGTTTAACTTCCCAAAATAATTAGCACCTTTGGAAACTACCAATTGTCTACCTGTCATCTGTATTAATAATCGTATGTGATTTATTGATTTGTTCTTCTCTTAAGAAAATGTATATAATCAGAACCTTGTGCACAATAAAGTTGCTGTCTAGGCATTGACTATTCAGTCCTCCAGACCCCACTTTCCTGTCTCTTTTATTTCTCACGCACTTCTCTCCTTCCAGGTTGGGACCCTCTTGCTGGCTAAGAGCCTCCCTGGCAGACATGCCGATCCCGACAATGTTATAACTAATTATAAAAGGAAGCCTCAGGTTTAATGTTGAAAATGATCTTTTAAACATTTTTTATGTTACATAAAATATTTTTCAAAACATTATATTATCTACTTGATATTTTTATTTATGTATCATTTATTTAACTGTTTCTTTTATTTGGGTTGCACATATGGGTTATTTCCAAATTTTGAATTTTATAAATAATGCTATGAAGAAATCATTCATTCATTTTTCTCTTTAATAAATATTTAAGTGCCTTCTTATGTACCAGGCATTATTATAGTTTCATGGGATAAAATAGGTTAAGAAAAGCATTTTTCCAACTTCATAGAATGTAAGTTCATTATTTCCAAGAGTCTTTGTTTTATTTGTATAGAATTTATACTTCTGAGAATTAAATGTGTTTCACAGATGTAATCCATGAAATAAATAATCTGTCATTTATTTATAGCATCAATTATTAAAAGTATTAAAATTTTGTTTGACAAGTATTTTGCAAACTATTTTTTGGTTTATTATTTTACTTTTTTATTTTTAGATTTTCAAAAGCATTTAAAATATTTACATGGTCAAATACACTGACCATTTTATTTTGTGATTTATCACATTTCTATTACTCAAAAAAATCTAAGACCCACTAATCAGTATATATATTTTATATTTTATAAGTTATTGGTTACTTGATTTTTTAAAATCTTTTACCTGATATTAAAATTTGAAGTAATGTATAAAATATGGCTTTATTTTTTTATTTGTTTTGTTTTGATATTTTTTGCTAAATAATGTAATGTTAACATTCTTCTTTTTTTTCCTTCACTGTCATATATTTCATGAATTTATTGATTGATTTTCCCAACATCATTGTACTTTAAAGCATTTTTGTTGTTTTTAAAAGATTTTAATTTTTGGCAATTCTTTTTAACATATAGCAATTGTCACATTTTCTTTTTATATATTACTTTTTATCACAATATTTACAAAGAGATGATTGCATTCAGTAGTAATCATGGAAGAATCTTAGCAGGTATTTTTTTCCTATTTTACAAATACTGTAATGAATAATAATGTCCAACCTTTACAAAATTTGTTAATAAAAAACGACTCTCAGACACAGGAGGTGGGTTTCTACTTTTGCAACATTTTTGTGAACAATTTGGCAGCAACTATCAAAACTGTGTTTATAAACCTATAGGAGGACTAGACAAAAATTCTGTAAAATATTCAGAATATATATTTCAAGGAAAATTTAAAGAAAATAACAGAATATGTGATTCCATGATGTAACTACCTATCTGTGTAAACGTGCATGTAAAAATAATCTGGGAGGATATACACTATTTGGCTAATGATGATTACCTGCTAGTAAGAGTGGGGAAGGAAGGGTCCCAAATTATCTGAAATAAAAATAAAAACCATTTTGTGGTAGGCAGAAAAGCAGCTCCCCAAAGATGGCCATATGAAAATTCTGACTCTGTGAATATATTACTTTACACAGCAAAAAGAATTTGGCAGCTGTGATTTAATTGAAGATCATGAAATGAAAAGATTATTATCTGTGTGCATCTAATATAACACAAAGGTTCTTATAATGTGAAAGAGAAAGACAGGAGAGTCAGGGGCATTGAAGATGTGAAAACAGGAGAAGAGGTCACAGTGACATGAGAAAGACATTTCTGGCTTTGAAGATAGAGGGGCCACGTGCCAAGGAATGCAGGAAACCTATAAAAGCTGAAAAAAGCAAGAAGCGGATTCTTTCCCACTGCCTCCAGAAAGAACACACTCCTGCAGACACCTTGACTTTTGCCCCATAATACCCTTTTTAAACTTCTGACTCATAGAAATATAAGATAATACATTTGCTTTGTTGTAAGCCACTAAGTTTGTCATAAGCAGTAACTTTGTAAAGCAATAAGAAATGAACAGACATTTAAGGATATTATTTTAGGTCTATGCTTAGACTTTTCCTAAGAATATTTATGCAATGGAATTATATTCTAGTTTTATAACTGAGTTAATTTATATTGCAATATATCATAAATGTCTCTTCAACTTAATACATGTACATCTGTGTAATAACTGTTAATGACTATGTAGTATTGTTTGATGTATATATTATAGTTATTAATCAATCTCAAATTGTGAGGCCTTCAGTTTTCTTTTTTTTTGCTACTATATAATTTGGGTAAATATTTTTAAATATGAAACTATGTATCAATCTATGGTTCTTTTACCTGTATTTTAAAATCTAATATAATTATTTAGTATGATGTAAATTACTTTGGTGGGAAACTCATAGTTTTAGAGTTTTAGGTATATAACTAGTTTGTCTTACAAAAAACGCAAATTAAGTGCACCAGTTATTAATTAGCCCCATCAGTTTATAAGATAGGTGGGAGAAGGGTCTGCTATTATTAAAATTATAATTTTAAACCCCCCCAAAAACAGAACAGTAGTTTTTTTCTAAAAATCAGATTTTTCACAGACTAAAATAAATTAAAAAGTCAAACTAGTTATATTCCCTTAAAACAATGCAAGAATAATATAGATGGGGTATATGTCCTTATCATCCAACTCAGGCTATATACCTAAAATATGCAAATGATACAGTTATTTGAAAAGTTACTATAGAAAACTAGAATAAAAGCTTTAAAAATTTGCCAAAATTGAATATACAAAGTTAGTTCACTTATTAAAACTTCCAACAGGAAGTTTATTCAAATGTATTTAGAACAAAAATTAAGTTTGGTAGATATTACATAAAACCTATAAATCTATTTCCCCAGATTAAAAATGAAAAAATGAAGTAAGGAAAGAGAGTAAGAACAGGAACAAATGAATATATAATAGTTCAAATGATTAGATGGTAAGTGAAAAGAATTTAAAAAATAAAAAACAGGAAAGGTATTATCTGCAATGGCTATGTCTCATAGCTTATTAGTCTCTTATCAAATGCACTGTTTTAAAGAAAATTATTATAGTAATGCTAACTTCTTTATATATTTTGAACAGGAAACACTGCATTAGGAAGCAACAAAATAATTTGCATAGTAGTATGAATACTGTATTTAGTAAATAAGAATTTTTCAAGATTGGTTTATAGAGTACCACTGACTATATTCCAAATTTCAAATGTAGAATATATGAGCAATTTCTTCTAACTAATGTTTACGAAATGATCAGATACATAAATCACCCTTTACAAATCTATCATTGCCAAATTAAAAAACGAAATCTGGAGAAGTTAGGAGGCTTGTCAGAGAGTTCAAAGCAAGTATTGGTACGAGAATCCATCACTACTGACTTTCAGCTTAACACATGTTTATATCATGTACAATATCAAATATAGAGTATAAGAAGGGATATAATATAGAAACTAATATAATCATTTGAAAAATGAAGCTGAATTTTTTTAGATATAATTCTCCCCAAAAACATAATTTTCCCATAATTTTTATAGGTATCTTAAATTTATGTTGGCCTATTTTATTTATTTTGTTAGATAGTCATGGTGCAAATACTGGGTTTTAGAAACAGAATAATGCTACAAAATTGCCCTATGCTGCACATTGCCAATAATATAATTGTAAGATATGGATTCAGTCTCAAACTATCTTATTTATCACTAAATGCCTATAACTAATAGCTGAAGGGAACCACACAATTATGAATAAGTATATATAAAGAATGTGTAAGGCTTAAGCATAAACCAAATACTTAAAGTTGATCACTTTTGTCTTATTTTCCCTTATTGCTTTAAAGGATGCTTCTTGCAATTCTAGAACAGAATAGTGGAAGGAACCAAGGCACTGTTTTCTTTCTGGCTGTCAGGTGAGGGCCATTAGCAGCTTCTTGAGGCTTTCTCCTTCCACCACTTTTAAAGCTAGAGATGTGAGATGGTTCATATTGTAGGTCTTTGGCCCTTTGTTCATCTGTTCTCATGTTCTGACCATAATCAGTAATAATTCTCAACTTTAGGGACTCATATGATTAGATTTGGTCCACTTGGATAATCCAGGATAATCTCCTCACCCCAACTATTCACTTCATCACATCCGCCAAAGTCCCTTTGCCCTGAATTACAGCATATTCACAAATTCCAGAGATAGGACTGTGGGCACCTTTGGTGGGTGCCATTATTCTGCCCACTATACTATAAGATTGTTTAAGGTAGTGGAAATAAATCTTTCTTAAATGTCCAAAAAGCATATCAAATGGCTTATTGATAATGAAGCATAAATATTTTAACTATCTGTAAAATGATAAATGTTATGACAGAATAAAAAAAATACTCTCATTATAACTATTGTTATTAAAACGGCTGCAGTAATAAGATTCTGTCGGATCTTCCAGTTTAAAAAATAAGTCATTTTTGATAAATGGATATGAATGATGTGCAGCATTTTCTTTTTAAGTAAAGCTTTTACAGTTAACACATAATGTAAGATGCAAGATGAGGAGGATATGGGGCAAGATAGCAAATAGAAGGCTCTACCGATTTTCCCCTGCACAAGGACACCAATATAAGAACTATTTACACCACAAAAGCACATTTATAAGAACGAGAATTCAGGTGAGCACTCACAGTACCTGGTTTTAACTTCATATAGCTGAAAGAGGCACTGAAGAGATAGGAAAAACAGTCTTGAATCACAGATGCCACCCCACTCCCATTTTCCAGCAACAGCAGCACTGTGCTGAAAGCATTTCCGTGTAGGGAGAGGAAGAACTCAGCAGTTGTGTGTCAGTGAACTCAGTGCTGCCCTGTTAAAGCAGAATGAAAACGCTAACCAAACTCAGCTGATGCTCATCCATGGAGGGAGCATTTAAATCAGCCCCAGCCAGAGGAGAATTGTCAATTTCAGCAGTTAGAACATAATTTCCTGCAATTCTCACCACCACAGGAGGCTAAAGGCTCCTGGGTCTTAAATAAACTTGAAAGGCAGATTAGGCCACAAGGAATGAAACTCCTAGGTGAATCCTAGTGCTGAAAGGGGCCTAGAGCCAGAGGACTAGGGGTGTACAAACCTACTGAGACACCAGCCTTAGTGGCTAAGGAAGTACTGGCATCACCCTTACCCCAGACCCAGGCTGCACATATTGTGTCTTCAAAAGAGACCCCTTCCTTCTGCTTGAGGAGAGGAGAGAGCAGGGAGGGCTTTGTTTTGCATCTTGAATACCAGCTAAGCCACAGCAGGATCGGGTATTGGTTAGAGTCATGAGGCCTACTTTCCAGGGCCTAGCTCCTAATGACATTTCTAGACACACCCTTGGACAGAAGGACACCTGCTGTATTAAAGGGAAGGGACCAGTTCTATCAGGCTTTATCACTTGATAACTGAAGAGACCTTGAGTTCTGAAAAAACAGCAGCAATACATAGGTACTACATCAAGGACCTTGGGTGAGGCGCTGAGACTTGCTGGTATCAGGTGAGACCAGTCCATCCCCAGCTGTGTAAAGTAAAGAGGGCTTTGTCTTGTATATTAGGCAACAATTCAACCACAAGGTAATAGAGCACCAAGTGGGTTCCTGGGGTCCCTGATTCCAGCTTTGGTTCTTAGATGGTATTTTTGGACCTGCTCTGGGCCAGAGAGGAGTACATTATGATGGTTAATATTGTCAACTTGATTGGACTGAAGGATGCAAAGTATGGATCCTGGGTGTGTCTTTGAGGGTGTTGTCAAGGGAGATTAACATTTGAGTCTGTGGGCTGTGAAAAGCAGACCCACCCTCAATCTGGGTGAGCACTAATTAGCTGCCAGCATGACCAAGATATAAAGCAGACAGAAAACATGAAAAGGCTAGACTAGCTTAGTCTCCTAGCTGACATCTTTCTTCCATCCTGGATGCTTCCTGCCCTCAAGCATCAGACTCCAAGTTCTTCAGCTTGTGACTCAGACTGGTTTCCTTGCTTATTAGCTTGCAGATGGCCTATTGTGGGATCTTGTGACTTAATACTCCCTAAAAATCTCCCCTCACGTATTTATCATTAGTTCTGTCCCTCTAGACAACCGTGTCCTCAAGGTGAGTCCAAGACCAGGCAATATTCACCACAGGCTGGCTTAAGATCTCTTGGGCTTTAAGGGAACAACACTGGTAGTGTGAAAGTATTCCCCATGGGCCTGTGGTGGTGGTGGCCCCAGAATGAGACTCCTCTGTCTTTGGAAATGGGAGGGAAGAGTGGGAATGACATCTTGTGGTTTGAGTGCCAGTTTAGCTGTTGTACAAAAGAACACCAGGTAGACTTCTAAAGTTTTTGACTCTGGGCCCTGGCTCCTGGATCATAACTCTTGCCTTGCCTGAGGCCTGGTGGAACTCACTAACCTGTAGGGAAGGACACAAGTCTGGCTGGCTTGGCCACCTATTGATTGTAGGGCTGCAGGGCCCTAGGTAAACATAAACAATAGCCAGGGAGTGGTTACAACAGGCCATAGGTGAGATCTAATGATGTGCTGGCTTCAGATCTAACATAGCACAGTCATAGTGATGGCGGCCACAGGGAAGCTTGTGTCATTCCACTCCCAGTTCCACGTGGCTCAGAACAGAGAGCATCTAGTTGTTTGGGAGAAAATAAGAGAAGAGAGTAAGAGTCTCTGCCTGGTAACCCAGAGAATTCTTCTGGATATTGTCCAAGACCTTCAATGTGATACCTCAATGAGTCTGTGAGAAACACAGTGTTACTGGGCTTCAGGTGCCCCATAAAGTAGATACGGCTTAGATCAAAACACCCAAGTCTGTTTGAATATCTGGTGAACCTTCCCAAGAACGATGTGTACAAACAAGCCCAGACTGCAAAGACTAAATTAAATATTTAACTCTTCAATGCCCAGACACAGAGGAACATTGAAGGTACCAAGACAATCCAACAAAACATGACCTCACCAAATGAACTAAATAAAACACCAAGGGCCAGTCCTGGAGAGACAAAGATATGTGACCTTTCAGATAGAAAATTAAAATAGCTGTGTTGAGGAAGCTTAATGAAATTCAAAATAACACAGAAAAGGAATGTATAATTCTATCAGATAAATTTAGCAAAGAGATTGAAATAATAAAAAAGAATCAAGCAGAAGTTCTGGTGCTGAAAAACACAATTGACTCATGAAAGATAGCATCAGAGTCTTAACAGCAGAGTTGATGAAGCAGAAGAAAGATTAGTGAGCTTGAAGACAGGCTATTTGAAAATACGGAGGAGACAAAAAAAATAATAAAAACCAATAAGCCACACCTATGACGTCCAGAAAACAGCCTCAAAAGAGCAAATCTAAGAGTTATTGGCCTTAAAAAGGATGTAGAGAAAGAGATAGGAGTAGAAAGTTTATCCAAAAGGGATAATAATGGAGACCTTGATGCAATAATCCTCAAGAAAATACTAGCCAACCAAATTAAACGACACAAGTAAAATGATTATTTATTATGATCATGTGGGATTTATCCCTGGGATGCAAGCATGGTTCAAACATGGACACATGAAATCACATCAAGTTAAAAAGCTTCTGCACAGCAAAGAAAACAATCAAGAAAGTGAGGAGACCCCACACAGAATGGGAGGAAATATTTGCAAACTACTTATCTGACAAGAGACTAATAACCAGAATATATAAGGAGCTCAAACAACTCCATATGAAAAAAAAATCTAATAATCTGACTTAAAAATGGGCAAATATTTGAATATACCTTACTCAAAAAAGACATACAAATGGCAAACAGGCATATGAAAAGATGCTGAACATCACTGATCATCAGAGAAATGCACATCAAAACTACAATGAGATATTCTCTTACCCAAGTTAAAGTGGCTTTTATCCAAAAATTAGGCAGTAACAAATGATGGTGAGGATGTAGAGAAAAGGGAACCTTCATACACTGTTGGTGGGAATGTAACTAGTACAACCAGTATGGAGAACAGTTTGGAGGTTTTGCAAAAACTAAACATGGAGCTGCCATATTATCCAGCAATTCCACTACTGAGTATATTCCCAGAAGAAAGAAAATCAGTATATTGAAGAGATAGCTGCATTCCCATGTTTATTGTGGTGGTATTATTCACAAGACCCAAGATTTGAAAGCAACCTGTGTCCATCAACGATGAATGGATAAAAAAAAGTGGTACATAGATACAATGGAATATTATCCAACCATAAAAAGGAATGAGATTTTGTCATCTGCAACAACATAGATGAAACTGGAGTTCATTATGTTAAGTGAAGTAAGTCAGGCATGAGAAGACAGGCATCACATGTTCTTATTTGTGGGATCTAAAAATCAAAACAATGGAACTCATGAACATAGAGTAGAAGGAAGTTTCACAAAGCCTGGGAAGGGTAGTGGGGGCAGGGGAGGGTTAAGGATGGTTAATGGGTACAATAAAACCATAGTTATAAAGAGTGATTAGGACTTGCTATTTGATAGCACAATTGGGTGACTATAGTTAATAACAATTGTCCATTTAAAAATAACTAAAATAGTATAACTGGATTGTTTATAATCCAAAGGATAAATGAGGAATGGATAATCCATTTATTATGATGTGATTATTGTGTATTGCATGTCTGTATAAAAACATCTCACGTATCCTATAAATATATGCACCTAGTAAGCACCCACAAAAATTAAAAATAACAAAATAAAAATTTAAATAATAATATAAGATGCACGAGGGGCAATGACTTTCATTTTATTTTATATTGAACAAACTCCAGAACCTAGAATGCTACCCAAAACATAGTACATGGTAAAAAATTATATGTGCAAGAAGTGGAGTGTAATTAATGACAATTTAATAAGGATTATTCAAATTTGATATAAAAAATAAAATTAAAGTTAGTAAGATAACTTAAAACTATAAATCTGCTATACTAGAAAAATGGGATCATACACAACATTGTAAAGTTTGTACCACACATGTTTACACAGATGGGGCTTTAGTTAAGTTTTACTGTCATTGTTGCCTCAATACTGTTTTTGTTGGTCCCCCAGGAATTATATGTTTTGAAGTCCTGCTACATTTGCTTTTTAGTTATAAATCAGAGTAAGTACAGTGTAACTCTTATCTGTTTCATGCAGCCTTTTGTGTTTTTTTGTTTGTTTACAGTATATAGTAACAAATACATCTATAATTTTTAGCTAGTGGTTTTCCATATCCTAGTCTTTAAGATAAACATGCATTATAATTCAACATGGATCACTAATATCCTTATTGATAAACCTGTTATATGCATAATTTTTCAAAATTTGTTGGTACAATGTTTTAGTTATCATGTTGAATTTCATTTCCTGATGGAAAAATGGAACACATAGGGAAAAGAATTATTTAGTCCTTCTTAAATGGGTTCTGGTAAATAAAATTGAGCTCTAGTTCTATGTCTAGTATTAAATTTCATATTTTAAGAACAATACTGAAACATTTTAAATAAGGTCTTGGTTTAATTTTGCAGAGGACAGCAAATATGGAGAAAATATCTCATGAAGATATGCCATGAGAAACAAGCAACTGATGGAGTTCAATGTAAAGAAGAGATGCCTTTGAGAGGCTATGTTTCATAGCCTTTATTCAAATAGTCTTGGAGCTTTGTGTGTTAGAATAATTGGCCTGATACTCTTAGGTCCACAAGTAGATCTGTGTTAGAATAAATTTGTAGACATTACCTAATGACATATCATGGTTCAAGGAAAGCAAAACTTTCTTACAACTCATTAAATTCATAAATAAAAATAAATATTGTATGTAATGTGGTGAGTGCGCTGTTATCAGAGGATTTCAAATAGCGCTACCAACTAAGGCACGGGTAAAGAGAAGAAATAATGGTATCACCTGAAAATCGTATACTCTGCTACCTCTCACATTCAATTTATGTTTCCCCCTCCCCTCAAAATTTGAAATTTCTAATCCCTTAAAGTTGAAGAAGGAAGAGGGAAATGACAGAAAAGCAGAGGGAGAGCAGGAGCACTCAAGCAAGCACCTGAGCCTTAGATAGTGATGCTGGTCTGCAGGTTACATAAAGAGTTCCTATGTGATCTGTGCTATCTTGCAACATACAGGGAAGTGGTTAATTTTAGTGTGGAATAGATGGGATGGAAAGCGAGAGTCAGGCTTGGGGAGAGAAGAAAGGATGCCACCTAGAAGACTAAACTTTAAGGTCCAGAATTCTCAGCCTAGAAAAAGGCTAATATATATTATTTAACATTGAAACCTGAATACCTTGTATCTCAAAGGATTATGCTGACATGGACAATAAGCATATCATACACTGACCATATAGAACTGAAGATTACAGGCTCTTTCTATTTTCTATACATACAATGTGTCTCCTGGAGTCACGGAAACACAAAAATAAGAATTATTACAATGAAATATTGAAGTGATTTGTTATATCAACTCTTGGAACCAGAAATATTTAGATTTTGAGAGCTAAAATAAATAAGTTGTTCATCTCTGGTATATATAACTTTCAGCAGCAAAATTATATATATACATGAAACACGTAGAGAGATACATACACACACACACACACACACACACACACAGAGAGAGAGAAAAGGGCTGTAAATATATAGATCAATTATACATAAGTGTGTATGCCTAAATGTAAATATTTTTTTCCTCTTATTGTGAAGACAATATAATTCTTACATTTATAAAATATAAATATACATATAAGAACTTAACAATAGTCCTCCTCAGAAGTGGAATTTTGTGGAGAAGTAGAAAGGAAGGTATTTTAATTATTCTTCTGTATTGATTCTAATTTTGCAATTAGCATATATTTCATTGTTATTAATATTAAATGATATTTTCAAAATTTCAGTAAATAAAATCATTACTTTTTCTATTTTTCTCTTCATCCTCTACCTTGACTGCTACATGAAGAATAGGGTGTGTGTGTGTGTGTGTGTTTTCCTTCTTGATGTATCTTTAGTGCCTATAATAGTGCTCCACATATGACAGGTACTGAATAAATATTGAATGTCTGAATTACCTCTAGATAGATAGAATAAGATTCTAGGGGAACAGAGTTATGTCATTCATGTTTAATGAACATATGATAATATAATATTACAATGGTGAATAGTAATATTTGATGTTTTTATTTTTTATGCTTTATGACATTAAGTTAAATCATTAAGTTAAATAGTCTTTTAAAAGAAAATATACTTTAAATGTTTCTGTCACAATCTATAGTAATTAAAAGAAAAAATAGTTCTAACATTTACAGGGTAATCTTCATGATGTGGGAATTATGCAAAACAGGACTACATGCCACATAGAGGGCATTGGGTCTCATTTTCATAAAGGACATAGCAATGACACTTTTGATATTAATCTCCAACTGAGGTTATTCATAAAGTCATTGTATTTTTAATGTGTTAAAATTATCAACTGACTATCTGTAATCCTTTAAAGACTAACCTCATTTTGACAAACTTGCTTTGATATTTCATCATTTATAATATATTGGGACTCTCAAAAGTCAAAATATCCTAGGCCACTTTCAACGTCTGTGAAATTTTGATGAAAACATCTGAAAATGCCAGATGCCCTGAGAAGTTTTCTTTTTTAAATCTCTTGTTCTAAAAAGTTATTTATAATAAATTGTGACAAAAATAGGACACAGGCTTTAAGTGTTCATTCCTAATGTGTATTAGCCTTTTCACTATTTATCATATTTTATGTAGGGAGTATTAAATTTAGCTTTAACTCTAAATTCTCTCTCTCTCTCTCTCTCTCTCTCTCTCTCTCTCTGTGTGTGTGTGTGTGTGTGTGTGTGTGTGCCTTGTTTTAGATTTCACTACTGATTAGGGGGAAAATATATTTTAAAAGTCCAATTTAACTTATTAGCTCATTGAGTGAATGAATGAGCCAGGCACTTGGTTAGGTGCTCTCATGTATGTGATTCCATCAATGTTTGACTAAATATTGTATTACACATGGACTTGAAAAACATTGGTTTAAATGTGGAGAAAGGTTAAGAGAAAAATGTTAGCCATTTTACTGATTTCCATATTTGGATTTATGTTATGTCAGTAAGAAATAGGAGTAGATTATACTCTGATTTTTTTCAATCACAGGAAACAGAAACTTTAGCAAACAAAGAGATAGAAACAAATCAAAGTTTTAGTTTATCTTTATTTCTTTATTCAGGAAAGTTGGTAATCTTAACCCATATGAACATTTTTGAACCAAACCACCTCTTGCTGAATTTTATTTGTTACTTATTTTTGCCTTATTAGGAACATAGAGGGGCATGTGCTTCCTTAGTCTATGTGTTGATACATAAATGTTTAACTAAGGTAATTTTAAGCTTAGGATTTACATAGGTAAATTATGCTGTTTCAGGCAGATACTGTATAGCTTATCTTTACACTTTGGTGTTTCTTCCTTAAATACAATTTTCTTGTTTAGTAAAGTCATATCATACTTTGGAAAAGGAAAACATTACTTGTACTAGACAACTTGGGTATGTTTTGGACATTCCCAAAGATATCTAATAATAATATGAGTGAATAACCTTATTTAATTAAGCAACAGTAAAATCAAACAGCAATCAATGTGCTCAATATAACTGTGATTGTGAGCTTGTTCAGGAAAATAATTTAGCTATATATGATTTTTCAATTAATAGAACACATTTGCTTAATCCATATATTTTATTTGAAAAAATTATCTAAAATATTAAAATAAATCATTCTCACAGATTCTGACTGTGATCCAAAAGTCTAATGAAGAATGTAATATAAAATGGTTGAAATTCTCTGATGATCAGTGATGTTGAGCTTCTTTTCATATGTTTGTTGGCAGCATAAATGTCTTCTTTTGAGAAATGTCTGTATCCTTTGCCCAATTTTGATGGGGTTGCTTGTTTTTTTTCTTGTAAATTTGTTTAAGTTCCTTGTAAATTCTAGATATTAGACCTTTGTCAGATGGGTAGATTGCAAAATTTTTCTCCCATTCTGTAGGATTCCTGTTCACTCTGATGATAGTTTGTTTTGATTTACTCTTTAGTTTAATTAGATCCCATTTGTCCATTTTGGCTTTTGTTGCAATTGCTTTGGCATTTTGTCATGAAGTCTTTGCCCATGCCTATGTCCTGAATGGTACCGCCTAGATTTTCTTCTAGGGTTTTTTATAGTTTTGGGTTTTACATTCAAGTATTTAATCCATCTTGAGATCATTTTTGTAAAAGGTGTAAGGAAGGGGTCCAGTTTCGGTTTTCTGCATATGGCTAGCCAGTTTTCCCTGCACCTTTTACTGAATTGGAAGTCCTTTTCTCATTGATTGTTTTTTGTTAGGTTTGTCAAAGACCAGATGGTTGTAAATGTGTGGTGTTATTTCTGATGTCTCTGTTCAGAGAAATGCAAATCAAAACCACCATGAAGTAACATCTCAATCTAGTCAGAATGGCAATTATTAAAAAGTCAGGAAACAATAGATACTGGTGAGGCTGTGGAGAAACAGGAACACTTTAACACTATTGGTGGGAATGTAAATTGGTTTAACCATTGAGGAAGACAATATGACAATTCCTCAGGGATCTAGAACCAGAAATACAATTTGACCAAGCAATCCCATTACTGGGTATATACCCAAAGAAATATAAATTATTATACTATAAAGACATGCACACATATGTTTATTGAAGCACTATTTACAATAGCAAAGACAAGACACCAACCCAAATGCCCATCAATGATAGACTGGATAAAGAAAATGTGGTATGTATATATATACATGTACACATACCATGGAATACTGTGCAGTCGTAAAAAAGCATGAGATCATCTTCTTTG
>CAUYLG010046841.1:70000-73879 GCA_963573385.1 Cacajao melanocephalus | reverse complement strand
TATAAGATATAAATATATATTATATATTATATATAAGATATAAATTATATATAATATATATTATATATATTATATTATATATTATATATTATTTATATATATAATATATATTATATATTATATATAAAGTATATAATATATAAAATATATATAGTATGTAATATATATATTAAGTATATATAAAGTGTATATATATAAAACACTACTCCATCGAGTATATATGTATACTCTATATATATATACTGAGTATATATATATATTAAGTATACATATATATATATATATTCTCAATGGAATATTGTTCAGCCACAAAAAAGAGTAAAATCCTGTCATTTGCAGCAACATGGGTTGAACTGCACATTGTTATGTTAAGAAAAATAAGCCAGGCACAGAAAAACAAATATAGCATGTTCTCATTCATATATGAAAGCAAAAAAAGTGGCTCTCATGGAGGTAGAGAGTAAAATAGTGGTTACCAGAGGCTGGGGAGAAAAGTGAGGAAGGAGGCATCAAAAGAGGTTGGTTAAGGGTTCAAAATACAGTTAGATAGAAGGAATAAGTTCTAGTATTCAATAGTACAAAAGGAAAATTATAGTTAAAAATAATTTATTCTGTATTTCAAAATAGCTACAAAAGAAGATATGTACCATTTCCAACACAAACAAGATGAATGTTTGAGGTGACCGATATCCCAGGTACCCTGATTTGATCATTATACATTGTATACAGGTATCAAAATAACACATGCAGCTGGGTGCGGTGGCTCACGCCTATAGTCCCAGCACTTTGGGAGGCCAAGGCAGGAGGATCACAAGGTCAGGAGTTCGAGACCAGCCTGGCCGACATGGAGAAACCCCATCTCTACTAGAAATGCATAAAATTAGCCGGGTGTTGTGGCTCATGCCTGCAATCCCCGATACTCAGGAGGCTGAGGCAGGAGAATCGCTTGAACCTGGGGCAGCAGAGGTTGCGGTGAGCCAAGGTCGTGCCATTGCACTCCAGCCTAGGTGACAAGAGTGAAACTCCGTCTCAAAAAATAAAAATAAAAATAACATGCATTCCAAAAATGTGACAACTATTATATATCAATTTTTTTAAATTTTAAATACAGGTTTTGGCTGAGTGTGGTGGCTCATACCTGTAATCCCAACACTTTGGGAGGCTACGGTGGGTAAATTGCATGAGCTTAGGAGTTTGAGACAAGCCTGGACAATGTAGGGAGATCTCATCTCTACTAAACAAAAAAAAAAAAGAAAAAAACCAACTGGGTGTGATGGCACATGCCTTTAATCCCAGCTACTCTGGAGGGAGAGGTGGGAGTGGCTTAAGCACAAGAGGCAGAGGTTGCAGGGAGCTATGATTGGGCCGCTCTGTACTCCAGCCTGGGCAATAGAACCAGACCTTGTCTCCAAAAAAGAAAAAAACAAGGAGAAAAGAAGAAAGGAGAAGAAGAGAGAAGGAGGAGGAGGAGGAGGGGGAGGAGGAGGAGAGAAAGGGAGAGAGGGAGGGAGGAAAGAAGGGAGGGAAGGAAGGGAGGGAGGGAAGGAAGGGAGGGAGGGAGGGAGGGGAAGAATGAGAAGGGGAAAGGAAGAAGAAGAAGAATTAAAATACAGGTTTTAATAACTAAGATTGATTAATTAAAAAAATTTTTAGAACTCTAATGAAGAAACTGATGAATTAATGAAACTACTCATAAAGATTAAGCAAAACAAAAATTACATAACATTAAGTAACTGCTGAAGATAATGTTTTTATAACTTTAATTTGAAACATTTTTGGCTCTTTACTTAAATGTATTGTTTTCCAAGTTTAAGGTAACTTTTCTCTTAAGCTAACTACAGTTTACAGCAATATGGTAAAGCATACTTTCGTGAACAAAGGTGGAAAATTTTAACTTTTCTTCTTGCTTGATCCCTCCAAAATTTGGAAACTCTTTATGAGTATTCTTATGGCTGTATGGTTATTTGGACAAGTTCAATGAAAATCTACTTTCTCTCTATAACAGAATACAATTGGAAGCATTGGCTATATTACCAAGGCAATGACTGGAATATCATATTTGAGAACGTGCATAGAATGTCTGGTTTCAAGGGTTTCCAGCCCTATAGTGAGTGAGTAAAAATTGTCACTTCCTGGCAGGTCCCAAAACCTTAAGATGGTAGGTAAAACCTAAAATCTATCTTAGTTTGGCTTCCTAGCCTCAAAAGGTTTTAAATCTGAGATTTTCATGTGAGCAATATTGAGATAAAGAGCTGTTTCTAAAGAAAAGCTATAATATTTGTATTAATAGACTGTAGCTTTATGCATTGTTTTTGAGTCCTTGCTATCTACCTACAGACTAGACTAGATCCTGAATTCTTTTAGAGTCCTCCAATTTAACTTTTCCCATGGAATTACTAAAAATGGGAACTCTTTTGTTCCTGAAGCCCTAAAACTAAAACTAGATGAATTTTAAGGGATAAGTTTCATGACTGATGTATGTGTCACACAGAAAATTCAACAAACCACCTGATGCCATAGCCAGAGACATTCAAATTGCAAAACAGGATAAGAAGTTGATGTCTTCATGCCTCAAACAGCTTTTTCTAAGACATCAGAAGAACCCTCCATATCACAATGAGACTCTTACCTCTCTTAATACCTACCTTTTTCACTTGACAAGATAATGGTGACATTAAAAGTACCTTCTGCTGATAACTTGACAGACCCTAACCTAGAACATCCTTTTTTTCCTTTTCTTTTCTTTTTTTTTTTAGAAATGGGGGTCTCAATCTGTGATGCAATCATAGTTTCCTTCAGCCTCAAACTCCTGGCCTCAAGCAGTCCTCCCATCTCAACCTCCCTAGTAGCTAGAACTATAGGCACACACAAACACACTCAGTTTATTTTTAATTTTTTGTAGAGACAGGATCTCACTGTATTGCCCAGGCTGGTCTTGAACTATTGACCTCAAGTGATCCTCCTGCCTTGGGCCCTGAAAGTGTTAGGATTATAGGCATGAACCACCACACCCAGCCAAGGAGATCCTTTAGTCTACCTAGTAGGTGACTTTGGCATCATTCCCAGTACAATGGTTGATCACTCTCTGCTTTGATTCAATCCAGTCCTAAGATATTAGATGACAAAGTTGCTCAATATTACCTACTGGCTAATGAGATGTCTGTAACTATTGCTAATACTACATGCTGTACCTGGATATATTCCTCTGGGAAAGTTGAGATCCATAAACACAAAATGAGAAAACAGGCCACATGGTTACAAGTCTTACTTAATTTCCCACAGCCATTTTATTTACTCAAGTAATTGCCTTTAAGGCTAGTTCATGACTCAAAACTATTATACAATCTAAGATTATCAATTTGCTTTGTATTTTCCCTTTTTAAATCTTATACCTGTTGCTTGTTATGTTTTCAGAGAAGTATGCCTTCTGATACAATAATACTGGCCAGGCACTTTAAGATGGTGACAAAAACTCCTATGGAACTGACAAAATTAACTTAACAATGGATTCCAGATAGCCTTAGCCTGAAAGCCACTCCCTCCTAAGCTCCCTTGTTGCTCAAATGTGGCTAAAAATGTTCTGATACTGACTCCTACTTGCAAACCACTTCCCTTAAACATGGGAAGACCAGAGCAAATCAGGGCAGGTCTATTTCAGCACTGAAGGACAATCAAACCCTAACTACAGGATGATTCACCAGTGATGTTTTTGGAGAAAGATCTTGATCAAAAGGGGGAAATGTGAAAGTTATCAGAATCATGGGGAAAGCCATGAAGGCAGGGTTCTCATGCACTAAGCCCTCATAACAAGCACTATCACAAAAGGCTCTAAAAAAAAAACACACACACACAAATTTCCAGAAAGGTCATGACAACTTT
>CAUYLG010046841.1:0-67500 GCA_963573385.1 Cacajao melanocephalus | reverse complement strand
CTTCTTAACTAGCTGGGCATTCCAGAGCACCACTGTTGATGTCCTCTATGTCAAGAGGGTGGTGGCCATCAACATTACTGCCCACAGACTGGGCAGTCCCCAGGATCTCTTTAATGGTTCCAGAGAGTTCTCTGGCTAAAGATCGGTGCCTCCTCTGTCAAGCAATGTTGACGATCTCATCAAAAGTGATATTCCCACTGTGTTTAATGTTTTTCTGTTTTTTTCTATCTCTTGGTGGCTCCTTGAGGGCTTTAATGATCAAGGCAGAGGCAGAAGACACCACTTCAATCTGGGCGGGTCTGCTCTGAATGGTCAGTTTCACTGTAATCCTCAGGCCCTTCCAGTCACCCATTGCCTTGGCAATGTCATCACCAATCTTTTCTGGAGACAGACCCAGGGGGCCGATCTTGGGGCCCAGCGCAGAAGTGGCATCTACTTCACCCCCAGTGCACCTCAGGTATACGACTTTAATCTGGTTGGGGTTGAATTTCGGCAGCATGGTGGAGGCGGCTGATGTCGGATGAACCCAGATTCAAGATGACCAAAGAAAGTTGCACCTTGGCCTCCTCCAAGCCGAAAGCCAAAAGCCAGAATCCAGATTTTTTCTTTTTATTTAGTCTTGCTTTGGCTATGTGGGCTTTTTTTTGGTTCCATATAAATTTTAGGATTGTTTTTTCTGGTTCTTTAAAGAATGATGATAGATTTTGATGGCAATTGCATTAAATTTATAGATTGCTTTTGGCAGTATGGTCATTTTCACAATATTGATTCTACCCATCCATGAGCATTGGATGTGTTTCCATTTGTCTGTGTCATCTATGAATTCTTTCCCTAGTGTTTTATAGTTTTCCTTGTAAATATGTTTCATCTCTTTGGTTGGGTATATTCCTAAGCTGTTTTTTGGGTTTTTTTGTTTGTTTGTTTTGCAGATACTGTAAAAGGAGTTGAGTTCTTTATTTGATTAGCTTGGTCACTGTTGATTTTGCTGAGAGTTTTAATCATAAAGGGATGCTGGATTCTGTCAAATGCTTTTTCTGCATCTATTAAGATAATCATATGATTTTTGTTTTTACTTCTATTTATGTGGTATATCACATTTATTGACTTGTGAATGTTAAACAACCCTGAATCCCTGATATGAAACCTCCTTGAATGTGGTTTATTATGTTTTTGATATGCTGCTAGATTCAGTTAGCTAGTATTTTGTTGAGGATTTTTGCATCTCTGTCCATTAAGGATATTGGCCTGTAGTTTTCTTCTTTACTTATGCCTTTTCCTACTTTTGGTATTAGGGTAATACTGGGTTCATAGAATGATTTGGGAAGGATTGCCTCTATCTATATCGATTTATGCTTTAAGGAAGTTCCATTTTGGTGTATTTTGAGGTTTTATTTAAAGATTTCGAATTTTCTCTATCTTGTGGAATAATTTCAGTAGAATTAATACCAGTTCTTTTTTGAATGTCTAACAGAATTCAGCTGTGAATACATCTGGTCTTGAACTGTTTTTGTTGGCAATTTTTTTTATTACTATTTCAATCTTGTTACTTGTTATTGCTCTGTTCAGAGTTCCTATTTCTTCCTGTTTTTTGTTTGCTTTTTGTTTTTTTGTTTGTTTGTTTTTGACAGAGTCTTGCTCTGTCACTCAGACTGGAGTGCAGTGGTGCAGTCTTGGCTCACTGCAATCTTCACCTCCCAGGTTCAAGTGATTCTCCTGCCTCAGCCACCCAAGCAGCTGGGATTACAGGCATGCTCCACTACACTCGGCTAACTTTTGTATTTTTAGTAGAGATGGGGTTTTGCCTTGTTGGCTAGGCTAGTATCAAAACTCCTGGACTGAAGTAATCTGCCCACCTTGACCTCTCAAAGTGCTGAGATTACAGGCATGAGCCACCATCCCCAGACTCTTTCTGGTTTAATCTAGGAGGGTTGTATGTTTCCAGGAATTTATCATCACCTTTAGGTTTTCCAATTTGCACATGTAAAGGTGTTCACATCAAGGTGTTCGTAGTAGCTTTGAATAATCTTTTGTAATTCTGCAGTATCAGTTGTAATATCTCCCATTTCATTTCTAATTCAGCTAATTTGGATCTTCTCTCTTCTTGGTTAATCTCATTAATGATCTATTCATTTTGTTTATCTTTTCAAAAACGAGCATTTTGTTTCATTTATCTTTTGTATTATTTTTTCTTTCAATTTCATTTAGTTTTGCTCTGGTCTTTCTTATTTCCTTTCTTCTGCTGGTCTTGGGACTGGTTTGTTCTTGTTTCTCTAGTTCTTTGAGATGTGAGCTTAGATTGTCTATTTGTGCTCTTTCAGACTTTCTGATGTAGGCATTTAATGCTATGAACTTTCCTCTTAGCACCACTTTGTTGTATCACAGAGGTTTTGATAGGCTGTGTCACTATTATCATTCAGTCAAAATAATTTTTTAATTTACATCTTCATTTCATTGTTGGTCAAAAGATCATTCAGGAGCAGATTATTTAATTTCCATGTATTTGTACAGTTTTGAGGGTTCCTTTTGGAGTTAGTTTCTAATTTTATTCCACTGTAGTCTGAGAGTGTACTTGATACAATTTCGATTTTCTTAAATTTATTGAGACTTGTTTTGTGGCCTATCATATGGCCTCTCTTGGAGAATGTTCCACATGCTGAAGAAAAGGATGTATATTCTGCAGTTGTTGGGTAGGATGTACTGTAAATGTCTGTTAAGTCCATTTGTTCTAGGGTATAGTTTAAGTCCATTGTTTCTTTGTTGACTTTTTGTCTTGATCATTTGTCTAGTGCTGTCAGTGGAGCACTAAAGTGCTCCACTATTACTGTGTTGCCATCTATCTTATTTTTTAGGTCTAGTAGTAATTGTTTTATAAATTTGGGAGCTTCAGTGTTACGTGCATATATATTTAGGATTGTGATATCTTCCTGTTGGACTAGTCCTTTTATCATTATATACTGTCCCTCTGTGTCTTTTTGTAAACTGTTGTTGTTTTTAACAGACTTTCAGTCTGTTTTGTCTAATAATAGCTACTCTTGCTGACTTGTGGTTTCCATTTTCATGGAATATCTTTTTCCATCTCTTTACCTGAAGTTTATGCGAGTCCTTATGTGTTAGGTGAGTCTCTTGAAGACAGCAGATATTTGGTTGTTTCATCCATATCTTGTTGCTTTTTTTTTTAATTTCTTTAAGTTGGTTTTCACCTTTCTCTGGTGCCTCCTGAGTAACTTAATAATCAATCTTCTGAACTCTTTATCTCACAGTTCAGAGATTTCTTCTTCATTTGGATCCATTGCTAGAAAGTTAGTGTGATCTTTTGGGGGTGTTACAGAATCTTGTTTTGTCATATTAACAGTTACTTTTTGGCTCCTTCTTGTTTGGATAGACTCTTTCAGTGCAAGATTCTGGAACTCAAGGGCTGCTAATCAGATTCTTTTGTCCCATAGGGTGATCCCTTGATGTGGTGCTTTCACACCCTTCCCCTAGGGATGGGGTTTCTTGAGAGCCAAATTGCAGTGATTGTTATTGCCCTTCTGGGTCTAGCCACCTGATGGGCTACTGTATTCCAGGCTCATGCTGGAAAATATCTCCAAAGAGTCCTATGATGTGATCCATCTTCAGCTACCAGCACCTGGTCCAGTGGAGGTAGCAGGGGAATGAAGTGGACTCTGTGAGAGTCCTTTGTCGTAATTTTGTTTAGTGTACTAGTTTTCTTGAATGCTGGTTATGCTAGCAGTGAAGCAGCCATGTGGACAGACTCGGGACCTCTGGTTAGCCAGGTTGTTGCAGGCATTGGAATTAGCTGTTGTTTTCTCCTTCTTTGGAGCAGAGTTATTCTGAGTTGCTGTAATGGATTGAGTTGGTTGGCCTCCAGCTAGGAGATGGTGCTTTCAAGACAGCACCACCTGCAGTAGTAGAGGGGGATATAATCTTGCCCTATGTTGGCCAGAATGAGTACTCATGTTTCTTAGGCAATGGGTAGGGCCATAGAGCTCTCAAGATTTTATGTCTTTTGTCTTCAGCTACCAAGGCAGGTAGATAAAAGCCATCAGGTCCGGGAAGGATTAGGTGGGTCTGAGCTCAGATTCTCCTTGGGTGAGGCTTGTTGTGGCCACTGTGGGGAATGGGGGTAGTTGTCAGGCCAATGGGGTTATGTCCCCAGGGGAATTATGGCTGCCTCTACTGCACCATATAGGCCTCCAGGGAGGTGGGGGAAAGCTAGCAGTGACAGGCATCACCCAGCTCCTATGCAACCACTAAGGCCAGTCTCCCTCCCACTGTGCCCCCTAACCACACTGAGTTTATATAAAGACAGCTGGTGACCAGGGCTGAGATCTTGCCCCAGGCTACAATCCTCCCCACTAAGAAAGCACACAGGGATCTCAGGCCTTGTGGCTCTCTGCTTGCCACACCATCAGCTATGGCTTGTATACTTGTATCTGCACTTCCCATTTACCATCCCCCCGCCACCACCAATTGCGCTCAGGAAAATTTGAGCTCTGTCAAAACTGTTACAAAGTTTAACTAGGAGCTTCCTTCACCCTGTGGTCCCTCCCAATTCTTCTGGTTGCCTTCCCTTTTCCACGGACTTCTGTGAGATTAGGCCAGGAATGGCTTCCCTGGGTTCAAGCTGGGGACAGGGATGTCTACAGGGCTCTTCACACTGTTTTTTCTACTTTTATATTTCACCTGGGTCCCTAAATCCATTTCAGCTCTAGGTAAGGTTAAATCCTTTTCCCATGACCTAGATTTTCAGGTTCCTCAGTAGGGTGTGTGTTCAGGGGCTGACTGTTCTTTCTCTCACACTTTGGAATCTCAATTTTTTGGCTGTCTTGTGGTATTTTTCTCATCATGTGTTTTGGTGGCAATTAAAGAGTCTCTCCTTGAAGGTAGGTGCCAAGGTTAATGGGTTTGTACTTTCCACAAAGCCCAGCCATGTAAACATAATATTGTTTGTCTATTAGGCTCTAATACATGCTTGTTAAATGAATGGTGATGAAACAAGAGGTTGGAGCTAGAATGTGAACTACCTTAATTTTCAAGTTTGAGAGTTGGTAGTTTATTTGGCAGGACAGATAAGTTAAATTAGATAATACATTTCATACAGTTTCTATTGATACATTTTAGCTTTTATGATTAATATCACATTTCAATTATATCCGACTTCATGACCAGAAGATGGAGCTCAAAACATTTAAACTTCTTTAAAAAAAAATTATCCTGTTTTGTTGTATTCTTGGTAGAGGTTGTGCTCTTATTTCTTTAGTTCTGGTTCTTTTTGTTCCCCATCTAAATCCTTCCATTCTCATTTTATTCTCAGGTTATCAAAAGCCAGTTGCTGACTACAGACAGGATTAGTGATCTGTGGGAGAAGCTACACCTAGATCCTTATTTTTCTATCTCTGGAGACTTATTTGATCCATGCACCAATTCATACATATTTTTATCCAACTCTCCGCACTTTGTTCCTCCCTCTTCACAATGAAAAAGCTATTGTGACTTACAGTTGTTACAGCAACTTTAAACAGGTGCTAACATCCTATGCATCCTCATGGAAGGAAAAATGCCAACACTACAGCACACAGAATTTGTTGCCATATGCAGGAAAAAGAATATGACAGGGATAGAAATACACTTTTTTGGACTGTCCTCCAGTTTTTGTGCTTTTCTGACATAAGTTCCTTATCTACAAAATTCTTCCTTGAGACCTCTAAAGACTCATGGGAAATAATGAATTTCTAATTTTTCATATCTTCCATTCTACTACATTTATATTGATATTATTAATACCTTTATATTATTATCTTATATTTATTAATAGCTATATCTCTAGCTATTTATTCAATATTTACTCATTCATTCACTTTTTTTCAATAAATATTTATTGAGCAGCACAGCAGCATTACAGGAGGGTTATGGATTGGTGGAAAACACTGACCCCTATCCCCAATCCCTGCCACACACACATCCTCCTACTATAGATCTTTAATAGCTGTATCCAAGAATACACATGGCTGCAAATACCTGGCTAAGAGTTCCAGGAGTGAATTAAGCAGGAGCAGCACTGCCTATTCAAATTTGTCACTTGTCCTTTATTCCCTATACCAAAGGCAAAGCCATCAGAGATTCTGGTAAGGTTCCACTCTAGTAAGGTTCTACAAGAGTTAAGGGGAAATTTTCTTGCTTCATCATTTTTCTGTTATACTCAGATTTATATCACCATTGTGAAATTATACTAGTGATATATACACCACTGTTTAAGGGAACATTTATATACATTTGGCTCTTCTGTATCTTGATCCAAATTTAGCTTCAGGAGATACATGTCTTCACCCTGGATCAACCACCTGGCATTCCAGCAAAATCTACCGCTGCTTCTCAAAGTCCTTTAAAGTCTCATATGTCTGTATTTACCAAATCTCTCCCAGGCTCTAAATACTTATCTCTAAATATCTGATGGTTATTTCAGCTGGCAAATTCAAAAATGTTTACTTTTGAAATGTTGAACTCATTTTCTTTCTCTATCTATGCTTGGCTTAGATGTTTGTCCCCTCCAAACCTCATATTGGAATTTGATCACCAATGTTGAAGGTGGGGTCTAATGGGAGGTGTTTGGGTCATGGGGGTGGATCTTCCATGAACAGATTAATGTCCTCCTTCAAGGGTGAGTGAGTTCTCCTTCCATTAGCTCCCAAGAGAACTGGTTGTTAAAAAGAGCCTGCCAGTTTCCCCACCCTTTCTCTTGCTTCCTCTTTTGCCCTGTGATCTTTGCACATACAAGCTCCCCTTCACCTTCCACCATGAGTAGAGAAGCCTGAGGCTCTCATCAGATGCAGATGCCCAATCTTGAACTTTATAACCATCAGAATCATAAGAAAAATAATCCTTTTTCTCTAAAAATTACCCAGTGTCAAATATTCTATTATGGTAACACAAAATTGTCCAAGATAATCCCTTTAGTCTCTCACACAAAACTGTCTGCTCCTAGCTTTCTGGATATCATTTTTTGCAATCACCTACTTAGTAATCTAAATTTAAAACCTTGAAGGAATCACTTCATTTCACTTATACGTCACCTCCCACATCCAGTCAGCAAGTCCTGCACATTCTACCTCCACAGTGTGCCCTCAATTCAGTTCTTGCACATTCATTTGTCAGAAACTTTCTTCTCCCACAATAATTTCAGTAGTCTCCTAGTTATCTCCATTGTCTTCCCCTTCAACTCTCCTAAAGAATCTATATTAACACCACACTAGGGTTGCCAGGTAAGATTCAGGGCTTCCTGAATATTTTCTTGTTAAATCTGGCAGCCTTGCACATATTCATCTTTCTAAACATGTTTCTGGTCATGTAATACCAACATTTATACTCTCTCCCCTTTCTATTACTGAATTAGGTTTTTTTTTAAGTTGTTGTTATTGTTGCTTCTGCTGCTGTTGTTTTAGTTTCCTATCCATTAGAGAATTAACCCTACATTCTTTAGCCTATCACTCAACAAATATTTTAATTAGATTGGTGCAAAAAAAAAGCCACAATTACTTTTGCACCAACCTAATATCTGATACCTGCCATATATGAAACACTCAGGTTTGTGTTGTGGAGCATGCAAAAATAATTTATAGTCTCTATTCTTAAGGAGCTAGCAAGCTAAAGAATGGTCATTGACATAAAGAAACACAAGTAGGCTGGGCACAATGGTTCATGCCTATAAACCCAGCACTTTGGGAGGCTGACACAGGCATATCACTTGAGCTCAGGAGTTTGAGACCAGCCTGGGCAACACGGCAAAACCTCGTTTCCATCAAAAATACAAAAAATTAGCCAGGAGTGGTGGTGCACTCCTGTAGTCCCAAATACTTGGGAGGATGAGGTGGGAGGATGGCTGGAGCCCTGGAGGCAGAGGCTGCAGTGAGCCAAGATCATGCCACTGATTCCAGGCTGGGTGACAGAGTGAGACACCATCTCAATTTAAAAAGAGAAAGAAAGAGAGAGAGAGACAGAGAGAGAGAGAAGGAGGGAGGGAGGGAGGTAGAAAGAAAGAGACACAAGCAAATACAGGGCACCAAAATTCAATTTAGATAAGAGGGATGAGAAAGAGGAGGTTCCCAGATTTGTATTTGTTACCTAGATTTTTAACTTGGTGCCAGTGAAAACTTTTTTAACCCCACCCACACCCTACTCTTAAAAATCAGTCACCAAAACAAGTCAACTTCTCCACCTCTACCCTTGGCCTGGAACAAAGTTATTCCTGGCTAACAAAGATTTTTCCTCACTGTACAAAGTAGAAGACAGCAAGTTGTCTTTATTCAGTTTCATAATGGAGAAAAGTGAGTATAAAGGTTGTACAACTTACACAGAATCTTAAATCACTAGAGGAGCCAGGAATGGAGTTCAACACTTAGGATTATTGTTTCTGAGGTAAGTTGGTTTCCAAACAAGCACCTAATCGTCAATGAATAAACCAGTTTTATGTGAATAAGCAAAATACAGAGAATAAGCAAAACATAAGATAATATAGGAATAGCTGTTTCAAAGTTTCAAAATTAAAAAGGAAACTCTGAAGATTTTTCTGAACATCTGCTTCTGGAGAATTTCAAACACTAAAATTAGATTCACTGGGTCACAGAGAAATAATGAGGTCTAGATGGTGCTTTCTGGCAATAGCTTTCGAAAGGTAACCCTAGTATTTTGTTGAGGATTTTTGCATCTCTGCTCCTTATGGATATTACCCCGCAGCTTTCTTTTTTCATGTGTCTTTCCCAGGCTTTGGTATCAGGGTGATGCTGGCTTCACAGAATAAGAGAGGAAGAGTTCCTTCTCAATATTTTGGAATAGTTCCAATAGAATTGAACCCAGCTATTCTTTGTACATCTGGTAGAATTTGCTTGTGAATCCACCTTTTCCAGGGATTTGGGGGAATGGTAGCTTTTTTTTATTACTAATTTTGGAACTTTATATTGGCCTCTTCAGGGTTCAATTTCTTCCTCATTCAATCCTGAGAGGTCATGTGTTTCCAGGAGTGTATCCATTTCCTCCAGATTTTCTAGTTTCTGTGCCTAGAGGTGTTCATAATAGTCGCTGATGATCTTTTGTACTTCTGTGGGATCAGTTATGATGTCACATTTGTCATTTCTGATCATGCTTACTTGAACCCACTCTCTTTTTTCTTTGTTAACCTAGTTAGTGATCTATTATTCTTGTTTATCCTTTCAAAGAGGGAACTTTTGGTTTTGGTGATCCTTTACATAGATTTTAGGGTCTCAACTTCCTGGACTTCTGCTCTGATTTTAGTTATTTCCTTTCTTCTGTTAGCTTCAAGGTTAGTTTCTTTGCTAGTTCCTTTACATGTGATATTAGATCATTAATTTGAGATCTTTCTAACTTCTTAATTTAGTATGTTGTATCTCTATTTTCAAAGAATTTTTTTGATTTCTGCCTTGATTTCTTTGTTTACCCAAAAGTCATTCAGAAGCAAGTTGCTTAATTTCCGTACAATTGTGTGTTTTTGAAAAATATTTTTGGTATTGAATTACATTTTTATTCCTCTCTGGACCAAGAGATGGTTAGTATGATTTCAACTTTTTTGAATTTATTGAGACTTGCTTTAAGGCCAAGCATGTAGTCAATCTTAGAGTATGTTCCCCATTAAAAAGCAGGCAAAATTAGCTGGGCACAGTAGCTCATGCTTACAGTCCCAGCATTTTTGTAGGCCGAGGCAAGAGGATAGCTTGAGCTCAGGAGTTTGAGACCAGTGTGGGCAACATAGCAAGACTTCGTCTTTACTAAAAACTAAAAATTAAAAAATTTAGCCAGGCACTGTGGCACAGCTGAGGTCTCAGCTACTCAAGAGGCTGAGATGGGAGGATCACTTGAGCCTGGGAGTTTGAGGCCACAGTGAGCTGTGATCATCCCACTAGACTCTAGCCTGAGCGACAGAGTGAGACCCTGTCTCAAAAAAAAAAAAAAGAAAGTGGGCAAAGGACATGAACAGACACTTTTCAAAAGAAGACATATAAACGGCCAAGAAACATGAAAAAAAATGCTCCACATCACTAATCATCAGAGAAATGCAAATCAAAATGACAATGAGATACCATCTCACACCATTCAGCATGCCAATTATTAAAAAGTCAAAAAACAACAGATGCTGGTGAGGCTGTGGAGAGAACGGAATACTTACACACTGTTGGTGGGAATGCAAATTAGTTCAGCTACTATAGAAAGCAGTTTGGAGATTTCTCAAAGAACTTAAAACAGAACTACTATTTGACCTGGCAATCCCATTACTGGGTATATAGCCATAGGAAAATAAATCATTCTACCAAGAAGACACATGCACTTGTGTGTTCATCACAACACTATTCACAATAGCAAAGGCATGGAATTAACCTGACGCCCATCAATGGTGGACTGGATAAAGAAAATTACATATACACCATGAAATACTCTGCAGCATAAAAAAGAATGAAATCATGTCTTTTGCAGCAACATGGATGCTTCTGGAGGCCATTAACCTAAGTGAATTAACACAGGAACAGAAACCCAAATACCATTTGTTTTCACCTATAAATGGAAGCTAAACATCTGGTACACAAGGACATAAAGATGGGAACAATAGACTCTGGGATCTATTAGAAGGGGGAGCAAGGGAGGGGACAAGCACTGAAATACTATGTATTAGGTATTATGCTCACTGACTGGGTGATGGGATCATTCATATCCCAAACCTTAGCATCACACAGTATGCTCACATAACAAACATGTACACATGCCCTCTGAATCTATAATAAAATAAAAGTTGATATTATTTTTAAAACACACAGAGAGAAAAGGAAACTTTGGATAAGAAACATAACCATAGAATATGGAAATATATCTAACCCATATATTTCTTGCATATGTTCATCAATGCTATAGAACTGATATAGAACTATACCAGTTTTGGAACTAGATGACTGTTTTGGACGTTTTAATATAAAGCAATTCTGTGATATTTTCAGAAAGAAACATAAAAGTTGCATGGTTGAGAGAGAGGACCGGAAAAGCAAACTTATGTTTTACTTTTATCCTTTTATATATTTTGAATTCTGTAATATGTGCATATATAATTATTTTTAAACCTTTAAATAAAATATTTTAAGTCTACTAAGGCATCTCTACTCATTATGAACATGCAATATTTTGAGGGGGTTATTCATTTGTTTATTGGTCTCACTATGTTGCCCAGGCTCAAGTGTAATAGCTATTCACAGAAGTGATCATAGCACACTGAAACCTCAAACTCTTGGCCTCAGCTGAACCTTCTGCTCCAGCCTTCAGAGTAGCTGGGCCTAGAGGCATGCACCACCACACCCAACTTAGACACATAGTGGTTTTATTTTCCCAATAAATGCCCCAAACTTTCCTGGTGAATAGTAAACTCCCAAATATATCTAGCCTAATTTTGTGCTTTTCAGTCAAATGTGATTATTAGAACACTCTCATTCTGATAATTCAGACTCAGTTATATTCATTTAAACACTTTGATTTTATATTCAATCATAATTCTATGTGTCATATTACCCAGAAGAGGTTAGATCTTCAGTTTTACACTAAAAGTTTTGAAAAGTTTGATGGAGTGGGGGAAGTGGTGTTGAGTGAAGGAAAGAGTTCTGACTCTCTGTCACCACCACCAACCTCCTCCTTCTTCTGGGTATGAACTCCTTTGGATTGGGGAAGGGAGAAAGCAAAAAAGAAGAAAGAAACATGAGCATCTCTGCATATGACTGTTGCTATGCTCTCTGCAGTTGATTGTACCACTAGTTTAGCCTGTTGTCTCTGGGCTTGATGGGGACCAGAGGTGGCTCTAAGATTTCCTTTAGATGAAAGATCTGTTTGCCCTCTTTGGCAGATGCAGGCTTGGTGGCATTCTTCACAGGTAAGCCCCTCATTGGCCCCCACACTGCATCAGTCCTGGGACACTTGTAGCTTCCAATCTCATATTCTCTGCACCAACTCTCAAGTCTGCAGGCATGTGAGGACTTTACCCCTATTTTGAAGGAGAAGGCCATCATCACTGGCCCCCATCTCCACCTAGAAAGGCTCCACTCATGTCATCTCCACTGCATTCTATTTTCCCACATTTCAGTAGCAAATAAAGCACATCAGCAAGTCTACTACTTCAGAAGGTCATACAGCCAGAGAACAAAATGTCTGTTTATTTTTCTTTTCAAGTTATTTGCTTCTTTTCAAGTTATTTGCTTGAGCTCTCCACTCTCACATACTTGACTTGAGAGAATGAATACAATCTGTACACATACTCCCCAAGAGGTTGGCTTCCCTTCTCCCAACCTCCCTTGGGAGACGGGAACAGTGATGGGTGGTTGGGCCAGTTCCCTAACTAGGGGCATCTCAGAGAGCCCTGGAGAAGGATGGCTGACTCCAACTTCTGATGACTCTATAAATTCAGAATATGGAACACATTGTACCTTTTGTCCTCAGTTTGGGTCTTAGTAGTAGTTACATGGCATAAGGAAAATTCCTACTTGACATCCTATAATGTTTGTCTATGTGCTAAGTTCCCATCATCCATATATGATTCAGACACATCCACAAGTTTAGTTTTAAATAATGAGAATTTTTTTTTTTTTTTTTTGAGACAGAGTCTCACCCCATCGGCAGGCGCCAGACTGGAGTGCAGTGGTGCGATCTGGGCTCACTGCAACCTCAACCTCCTGGGTTCAAGCAATTCTCCTGCCTCAGCCTCCTGAGTAGCTGGGATTACAGGCACACATCACCATGCCTAGCTAATTTTTGTCTTTTTAGTAGAGACGGGGTTTCATCATGTTGGCCAGGATAGTCTCGATCTCTTGACTTCGTGATCCGCCCGCCTCAGCCTCCCAAAGTGCTGGGATTACAGGCGTGAGCCACCGCGCCCGGCCGAGAAATTTTTTTTAATATTGGCTCTCAAACCTAGCTGCATATTAAACTACTCTCAAGAGGCTGTTGGTTTTGTTTTTCCTTTTTTTTTTTTTTTTTTTTTTTTATGTACAGACTTCCTGGTTGTATCCCAGATCCACCTGATCAGAATCTCCAGGGCTATGCCCAGGCAATCTACAATAGATTCAAATACAAGCAGCCTAACATTTAAGAACCTTGGATAAAAACTCAATAAAAGAAATAGTTAAATGAAGGGTCAAAATTTTCTTATTTGTGTTAATACATAAGCCCCATAGACAGAAACCATGCCTATCTGATTCATTTTTGTAGTTCCAACACCTAGAACACAGCAGACTTTCAATAAATGTCTATTGCATGAATGAATGGATAAGTGGAACATTTCCATTTCATAGGTAAAGCAGTTACCCATGTCACCAAGATGTACCACAGCACACACTGGGAAAACAAGAGTCTACTGTCTTAGCCTGTTCAGGCTGCTGTAACAAATTACCATAAACTGTGTGGCTTAAAAACAATGGAAATTTAATTCTCACAGATCCGGAGGCTGGAGAGTCCAAGATCAAGGCATTGTGGATTTGATGTGTGGTGAGGACCCATTTCTTGATTCATAGAAAATACCTTCTTGCTGCCTCCACACATGGTGGAAAGAACAAGGCAGCTGTCTAGGACCTCTTTTTATAAGGACACTAATCCCATTTCTGAAGGCTCTGCCCTTATGAACTAGTCACTTCTTAAAGGTCCAGCCTCCCAACTCCATCACATTGGTGACTGGATTTCAACAAATGAATTTGGGGAAGATACAAACATTCAGATCATAGCATCTACCAAAAGAAAATGCATCTTTTTCCTGTGGTCATCTTAATATAAACAGATGAACTTTTTTGAACTTGGGTATAAATGAGACGAGAAGGCTACTTAGAGAGGCTGACTGTCCACTTCAGTAGGACTTCTCAGGGCTGCCTAGCCACCATGATGAGACCTTGACCAGGCAGAATCTGGAGCTGACCAGTACAGAAGAAATCATAACAGAAGTGGGGACCTGGATGATCTCTGTGATCACCAAGCTATCACTTGGCACAACCTTTTTCATTATAACAACACCTGTCATCATGACCAGATCATTTAAATTGAAGAGCACTGGAGATTTACTAAAAAATTCTCCTTCACTGTCTTCCTTTTCCCCCAGATTCCACTCTGTTTATCAAACCCTAAGGTTAATCAGTCTTTGCCTGAGCAAGTCATAAGGTAATTGATTCTATCTGAGCGTATTACATTACAATCATGTTTAAGATCCCTCATGCTGAGGATATACTCACATCTCCTCATTGAGGGTACATGGTCTACAATTAGATGAATTAGTAAGGAAAAAGGTGATGCCTTGGAGTGTAGTAGTGGTAGTAGTGGTCATTGTTATGGGTTATTTTGCTACTGTTGTTAATAATGCTATTATTGCTATAGACTTGTCAATGAAGAATAAAGAATTTCTTCCTCGTCCCACTGCAGGAAAGAGGAAGCACTGATTTCTGGAGGGTGAGCTCCCTGATTCCGGTAAATAAACGGCTTTTACACTTGAGGTAGATTGGAGGGAATTAAGCTAATCCCCTGGCAGACACAGTGTGGAAAGAGATGGTGGAAGTGAAGTTGCCACCAGGGGAAACATCTCTAATGTGAAATGGGGACAGGATTTGGAGATGGCAAGCCATGGTGTCTCCTGACACAAAGCATCCAGGATTTGGGGAGGGTAGAGCTGCCTGGCAAGAGAAGAAGGCTGGACATTGGGCCAGGAATCTCAGCCAAAGAGCTCACTTACCAGTAGGAAAGGGTGAGAGGAGCCACTCATCTCCAAACTGGATCCCATTGGCTTAGAAAAGAAGCTCCCAGGGAGGCACTGGGCACAGTGGTTTGCACGTGTAATCCCAGCAACTTAGGAGGCTGAGGTAGAAGGATTGCTTGAGACCAGGAGTTCAAAACCAGCCTGGACAACATAGTGAGACCTCTGTCACTAAAATTTTTTTAAATTATATATATATAATTTAAATTTTATTTAATTTATAAATAAATTTATTTAATTTATATAAATATATATATAATTTTAAAGCTCCAGGGCAAAGAAGCTGCCATCAAAATCTCTTAATCTAACTACTGTTCAAAGAATATTTAATGAGGAATAAAGAACTTCAAGACCTTGTGCTTAACACTACAAGGGACACTATCTTTAAAATGGTGCTACCTTCAGGCAGTTCATATTCTTCTAGGAGATGGAGATATTTCCCAAGCTACTATAAGGCAAGGAGTGCTAAGCATTCAAATCAAGCTTAATGACAATTGAAGCAAAGGAAAAGAAACATTTTCTAGTGATGTCTATTGCTTTCAAAATAATCTGAATAATTTATTTGTCAATCACTGGCTGCTACTCCTGTCTCCTTCTGCATTCCATAAAGCCCCAACCAAACTGGTCTACTTAGGTCCAAAAGCATGTTATGGTTTCCACCTCTCTATCTGTCCTAATGCCACTTCCTCTGGAGTAAATCATTATTTTAGTCCTTTCTTCCTATCCAAATGCTACTCATTTATATTACCACCTTTTCCTTGAAAACTTTCTTGGATCCACCAAACTCTTATCTTTTCCCTCCTTGGCACCTGAGCCAAGTGAGCTCTCCCTCCTAGGTATCTGAGTCACTCACTGGAGAGTCTTTCCCTCCACTTTTCTGAATCTGCAATTACCTCGATAAGCACTATTACTCTTGGGCCCACAGGTTTACCAGGTCCTTCCTGTTGACATCTCCATCCCACTTCAGTATCCCAGCCTCACACCAATGGCCTCTGCCTTCTGGCTTGGTCCTTCATTGCCTGGTCCACAATCTCTAGCTCCACCTCTAGCAGCTAAGGGATTGGGGCCTTTGTGTTGGCTACTACCTCAGTATCCTACTTCTACTAATGACTTTGCATACTCGTGCCCTCCAATGTGTGTTTTGTGTGTCCTTCTATTTATCTTAGCCTATGAAATGACTCAGGGAAAAAAACTCAGCATAATTTGTGTCTACTTTAAGGGATATAAGTAGAGCACCATAACATGGATGAGACTTAAAAAAGACATTATGCTAAGTGAAATAGGTCATACACAAAAGGAAAGACACTATATGATTTCATTTACACAATGTGTAATGTAGTCAGATACATAGAAAGTAGTCAGATACATAGAAAGAGAAAGTAAAGATACATAGAAAGTCAGATACATAGAAAGAGAAAGTAAAACAGTGGTTACCAGGGATAAAAGTGGGGAGAAATGAGGACTTATTGTTTAATGGGTACAGAGTTTCAGTGTGGAATGAAGAAAAATTTCTGGAAACGGATAGCAGTGATAATTATGCAACAATGTGAATGTGCTAATGCCAATGAATTGTGTATTTAGATTTAAATGGCAAATTTTGTTATGTATATTATACCACAATAAAATAAAGAAATAAAAAATGTAATGAATTGCTCAAAAAAGACCGAGGGTTCAATAGAAAACCAAAATGGAGATCTTCATCAGCACACATCCTTTTGAGATTCCTAACTAGTGGGCTAAATATCCCCCCTACTATGACATCCTAAGACAATATTTGCTCTGCATGTTCCTTTGGTCTTTCTCACTGCAGTCTTAACCTCCCAGGATCAAGCAATCCTCCAACCTTAATCTTCCAAGTATCTGGGACCACAGGTTGGCCTGACTCTGAATGATATTACCTTAAAATCAAGGGTATAAATGGTTTGGAACCAACAGTTACTGAACAAACATATTTCATTAAAATATTGCTTCATACCACTATCTCACTGTTTGACTTCCCACCTCTGTGGACTTCATGCCCCATGGACTCAACTTTATTTGCTTCCTGACTTGTGAGCATGTTTCTCTCACAAGAGAGGAATCAGTCCCCTCCAATGTCCCCATTTTTCTGCTCATCTCACAGAGGCACCGTTACTCTCCCTAGAATCATGAGCCCTTGGTGCTTCTAAAGACACAGCCCTCTCCTGCCTCCCTAGGGATCCCATTGCCATAACCACTAAATTTATTTCCTTTACAGCTCCCAAGGCTCTTCATTAATACTTGTCTTCCCCACCACATAATGTTTCCTTATATTATTTACCTCTCTAGAATGCAGAGGCCCTGTATTATACGTCTTTATACTCTGCAATGTCTTTGACTATGCATGCCACATTTTTTGAAATATAACTAGGATGTCACTTAGACATTTTCAGGAATCATCATAACACCAATACAGAAAATACTTAGTTATAAAATTAACCACAGAATTTCTTTAAGTGTAAATGTATTTTTTTAATATTTTTTTTTCTGTTTTCCTAAGTGCCCAACATTTCATGCAAGCTGTTATATAACAACTAGATGCAATGTGTTATCACAGATTGGATCCTGGAACAGAAAAGAAACATTAGAAAAAAAAATGAGTGAAGTCTAAAGTTTTGTTAATAGTGAGGTACCAATGTTGGCTTTTAGTTTTGACAAATGCTCAATGGTATTGTGAGATATTATCATTAAGGAAAACGGGGTGAGGGGATATGGAAACTATGTCCTATCATTACAATCTTTCTGTAAATCTAAAATTATTCAAAATCAGGCTGGGCACAGTGACTCATGCCTGTAATCCCAGCATCTTGGGAGAGAGGCAGACATATCACCTGAGTTTAGTAGTTTGAGCCCAGCCTGGCCAACATGGTGAAAACCCATCTCTACTAAAAATACAAAAATTAGCTGGGCATGGTGGCACATGCCTGTAATCCCAGCTACTCGGGAGGCTGAGACAGGAGAATTGCTTGAACCTAGGAGGTGAAGTTTGCAGCGAGCCAAGATCATGCCAATGCACTCTAGTCTGTGTGACAGAGCAAGACTTGGTCTCAAAAGAAGAAGAAAGAAGAAGAGGAGAAGGAGAAGGAGAGGAAGAAAATAAATAAATAAAAAGATGATTTTTTAAAAGATTGATTTATATCTTCTCCAGTCATCTTTAGAAGCAAAGGATAAAATATCTAATTCTGCTCATGGAAGAGGCCACTTTTATACCCTGGGACTTATGAAACCAAAACCACAGACTCATGCCCATCTATATACATGGCTTAATATTCTTTTTCTATCCAATCATAACTAGATTTTTAGGTCCTTGTTTCTATTTTGAGTTTTGTTGGTAAGAGAAAGAAAATGGCTCTTTGAAATTTGTTTCTGAGAAGTGATCACCTGAGATCGTCCTACCAAAGCCAGAAAGTTCCAGAAAGAGTTTACAAAATTCCAAAATTTACTAGAAAATAATACAAGCTAATTACTGCCTGAACAGTTTTAACAATTCATTTCAAAATGGGCAAACCAAGCATTACATGAAGATGCAGCTTGGGTTGCATCTATCTTCTATCTTCTATCATATTAACTCTCTTCTATCATATTAACAATATACTTAATCTAAGAATATATATATTTTGAGACAAGGTCTCCTCACTCTGTCACCCCAGCTGGAGTGTGGTGTCATTATCATAGCTCACTGAAGCCCTGAACTCCTGGACTCAAGAAATCATCTCGCTAAATTTTTGTTTGTTTTTTTAGAAACTGTGTCTTGCTATGCTACCCCAGCCTCCCCAAGTGCTGGGATTACAGGCATAAACACCACACCCAGCCCGACTACATTTAAATGAATGTAACTTTTTTGTTTTGTTTTGTTTTGTTTTGTTTCTTCCTTTATATACAGACTCACAGCCCAGACAGTGTACTTTTTATGCTATGAGATATCTATGTCTCCAAATTCTCTTTATTTTTGTAGTAAAACAACCCTCAAGGGGAAAAATGAAAAACAAGCTGAGCTAAAAGAATTTAATCTACCAAATTCCCAGGGCTGAAATTTCAAAATGTTTTGCTTGTCTATTATCATCTGGTATGAGATACTTCAAAACATTTTATCAAAAATGGTAGATCATCCCAGAAGATTCCTATCAAGTCTATGGCCACTGTGCTCTTAGGGAATAAAGTAGACTCAAGAGAATCATAAGATGTATCCCAGAAGTTCATAGTGAGTCTACAGTAATGCAGTAAGGAAGAAATGTAATAGGACAGTTTATTTCCCCATGTCCCCAGAGATGGACAACCATGAGGTTTTTCTAGTCAATTGAAAATTGATGTAGGAAAAATGGAGAGATAGTCTAGCTCAAGGCAACAACTATCTAATAAATAATTTAGTGTTGCATAGAAAAGCATAGCCTGCACCAAAAAACTTCTTGAACACTCAGCAGGCAGTTTCTTACATAATACTTGTAGTAGTAAATATGTTCATATAAATCCATGCTTTCTTTGGACTGTTTTGCTTTTCAGTGTTTCATTTTACTTGACATAATTCACAGAAGTGGAGCCAAGGGTAAGAAAGGGCTTTTTTGTTTATTTTCCTAGATGAAAACAGATGTGTATAAGAGAACAATCCTCCGTGTGCAACTAACGTATTCAGTCACAGAGCCTAGACACCAAATGGGACATTATATTGCTATCTCCTTAGAAGAAAAATTGTTTCTTGTGAAAGTTCAGCTTTATTTTTCTTCCTTTAGTTGTAGATATAATCTCAATTTGCTTTCTTATTCCTCTGGTTGTCTTTCTACTACTATCTTCAAAAATTAAAACAGCCATTTTTTTTTCAACATTGTGCATTATACTAATCAAAAGGATATTTACCTGGAAATATAATTAATTATTTAGTAAATGATGATTTGATATAAGTAAAATTATCTTGATATTTTACTTATACCATATTCCCATAGATTAAAAAGACAATAGTAAAAATGAAACCATAAAGATCTAAAGGTAGCTCTTGCCTTTCTTCTTCCTCTTTCCTTCTTTTCCAGAACAACTTGGTCATAAAGCCTTTTAGCAGAGAGAAGTAGGATAGGATAGGCATTTGCAGCATGATAGGGATAGCCATGGTGGCCCAGAGTGAAGCAAGATGAGCATCTGCATAGGAGAAGGCCTGGCATGGATGTTGGAAGCTGAGCAGCCTTAGGAGAGTATGCAGGCATGAGGGTGGCCTGACTCAGGGTGTCCGAGCCTGAGTAGGATGAAGAGGGAATCCACACAATGGTGTCCAGCAACAGTAGCCCTGCAGGGGATGTTTGAGCACAGGTAAGATAAAGAAGTCATTGTGAGAGAGGTGATGATGGTGGCAAAGGCAGAGTGATGCATATGAAAGAATTGACCAAATAAGTAAAAGTATTCAGGATAATGAGATCCAGGAATAAAATAAGACTGAACTTTGTGGTGATAGATTGTAACTACAGGCATCAGTGCAAATGCAGTGATTTTCAGTGTTACTGATATAAAGGAAAATAAACATAGATGTAAGTGCATTTATGCAAATATCCCCTAGCTCTATTCACAGAGAAAGAACAGTGATATCCCAACAGTAATAATTGTACCCGACATGCAAATCGTGATTTTGAAATACCATTCTTCTCCAAAGGAACCAGGGTTCCTTGGAGAAATGGCTGGTTCTAGAGCTGGGGCAGAAAATGTATAAAATGTGCATGAAAAATCTGATTGTAGCAGGTCAAAAGGACAGAGAAGCCAGCTTATAGGGATTCAAGTCTCAAGGTACCTCCCTAACAAATACTTACGGTTCTCTCTTGCCTATGATTCTGTCAGGTTCTTTGTGTTTGTATCATATCGCTTTTTGAGATTCTTTACCTATTTTGCAAACCAATCCTTTCTAGGTTACATGTGTGGAAAATGTCATCACCTACTTTGTGGCTTATCTGGTCACTATTTTATAATATCTTTTGATAAATGGCCATTATTAATTTGAATATGGTTGAATTTATTAATCTTTTCCTTTATGCTTTCCTTTTGTGCTTTCTGAGCCTTGTTTTATATCTTTTCCCACTACTCATTCATAAAGATAGTGTCCTGTGTTCTAAAAGTTTCAAGGTTTTATCTTTAATCCACGCAGAATCTACGTTCATGTATGGACTGATGTAGCAAGATAATTCCTTTTTTTTTTTTTTTTTTGCCAATAGGTAATCAATTAACCCCGCACCATTTACTGAATAGTCACTCCTCCTATCTGAGTATTTTATGCCAACACAAATCCCACATTATGTTAATTACCATATAATCTTAATTTCTGGGAGGCAAACCTCCCTGTTTTGCTCTTTTTTCTTTATGTATATTTTGGATGCTTTTAGCCTTTTCCTCTCCCATGTAAATTTTAGAGTAAACTTGTAAGGTTTTACATACAACCTTTTTAGACTTTGATTAGAATTGCACTGCATCTATAAACCAATTTAGGAGTAGAGCTGTCTTTAAAATATTCACTGTTCCTATCCATGAACAAGGTACTCCATAGACTATTAAACTTTTGTACATATAGTAATAATAATGAAAATACCAAAAAAGGGAGAACTACTTCTACCTAATATGATAGCTCAAGGGCTTATATATTTAATATTTTTAAATCTCATACTAAAACACCAGGAGATAATGAGAGAGGACTTAACCAGGCAGTTCATAAGAAAGAAACAGAAATTAGAAACAAATATATGGAAAAATGCCTGGCCTCACTAATAATAAATGCAAATTTAAATACCTACAAGATATTATTTTCACTTATCAAATCAAAAATATTTTTTTAAATGCTGTAATAAGCACTGTACTATGGAGAACTACTGTTTTCCTGGGCTAAGCTAATTATTTCTCCATTTCTTCCTTGGAGTATGTTCTTTTCCAAAAGGCTCTTGCATTTGCATACAGATTGGTTTTTTGCAAGCCCACCTCATAACTACAGCACTGATGGGCATTGATTTTTTACTTAGACTTAAGCTGATGTGCTTATTACAGCATTTAAAAAAATATTTTTAATTTGATAAGTGAAAATAATATCTTGTAGGTATTTAAGTTTTCATTTCTTTGTTATTAATGAGGCCAGGCATTTTTCCATATATTTGTTTCTAATTTCTGTTTCTTTCTTATGAATTGCCTGGTTAAGTCCTCTCTCATTATCTCCTGGTGTTTTAGTACAAGATTTAAAAATATTAAATATATAAGCCCTTGAGCTATCATATTAGGTAGAAGTAGTTTTCCCTTTTTTGGTATTTTCATTATTATTACTATATGTACAAAAGTTTAATATTCTATGGAGTACCTTGTTCATGGATAGGAACAGTGAATATTTTAAAGACAGCTCTACTCCTAAATTGGTTTATAGATGCAACGCAAAAAACCAATCTGTATGCAAATGCAAGAGCCTCTTGGAAAAGAACATACTCCAAGGAAGAAATGGAAAAATAATTAGCTTAGCCCAGGAAAACAGGAGTTCTCAATAGTACAGTCTGGTCTGTCATTCATATTTGTCTTCTGGCCCAGTTCCCTCACTGAATTCCTACAGAGGAAAGGAGAGAGAGCATCCAGAAAAAAAAGATAAAAGAAAAAAACCTGAAAGAGCAATTTCATCAACGTCTTTAAAGCACTGGAACATACTAGCACAGCTTTGGACCTATTAGAGTGACACACTGGGAGAAAAGACATCATCCTACACTCTGCATGAAACCCTCTGAAGCTCCAAACCTCAGCTACTAGATGAAGCAAAGCCAGTCAGAGGGAGGTTGGAGTGTGAGCACAAGCAAGAAAGCCCTGGTGCTTTTAGAAACTCTTGGTTGCTTGGATTAGTGAGAATTTCCAAAAGACCTCTAATAAGGCCTTACATCAGCTATCAAGGGGGGAAAAGGACAATATTGAAGTTAGCAGTTTTTAATATATGCCCCTTCTGTTCCCATAAACTAATGAGGGCTGCAAGAAGCTAAGACTAAATCATTATTCAGCGTCAGCAAGTGTGTAACAAGTCTCATACCCTTCTATACTGCTGGCTGGGGTACATGTGAGAACAAGCTTTTTGGGAAACCATTTTGCAACATATATTTTAAAAAATTTTTCAAATTTTAACTTTCTGATCCAATAATTGTTCCACTAAAATGCTTGTCAAATGGAATAAGAGGCATTTAGAAATGTGTGCCCAAGAATGTTGGTTACAATATTAATTATAATAACAAAATCTCAAAATGTTCTAAATAATCACAGAATGAAATTTAAATGAGTTGTGGGATGACTAAGCAAATCCAATGCAGTCCTGTATTAAAAAATTCTCTTGATAGTAGAAAACATAGGGTATCAAACTGAATGTAGAAAGATAAAGCTGTCATCAGAAAATTTTAACTGAAAGGTTTTTTCCTTTCCACAAATTATTTCTGTTGCCCTGTAACGATTAGATTAATACTGAATCCATCCATTTGGTCAATCAGAGCCATTGTCTTCAGGAGAGGAGAAATCCATTCCATGCTTAAATGTGTTTTAACTCATAGCAGGCTTATCACCCTAAAGCAAAGCACCTTTGATATGTAAGAACTGGGCCATGCACAGCGTGTTGGCTCACGCCTGTAATCCTAGCACTTTGGAAGGCCAAGGCGGGCAGATCCCTTGAGCTCAGGGGTTAGACCAGCCTGGGCAACATAGCCTAACCCTGTCTGTACAAAAAATACAACAAATTACCAGGCATGGTGTCACATGCCTGTGGTCCCAACTACTCAGGAGGCTGAGGTGGGAGGATCGCTTGAGCCCTGGAGGTGAAGGTTGCAGTGAGCCAGGATGACATCACTGCACTCCAGCCTGAGCAACAGAGTGAGACTCTGTCTAAAAAAAAAAAAAAAAAAAAAAAAAGAACTGGGTCATTGAAAGAGAAGGATTTTCTTTTGAATTAATAAAAAAAAAAAAGAGCATGATTGGAAAACTGATGCAGAATCTAGAAGACTAAAAAGCACAGTGATTACAAAAGTTAATCACAGAATAAAAAATAATGCAGTATTTAATATATTCTTGCCTGATAACAAGGAATAAGAAAAATTCCCTTCCTGGGCTGCAGGGAACAGCATGGAGAAAGAGAAAAAAAATGAAGAAAGTCAGATGTAGGAAAAGTCCATGAGGGGACTGTAGTCTTCCCAAATAGGTTTCTTCACATGAGAAAAGAAGGTACTTTTGTCTGGGCGTGGTGGCTTACCCCTGTAATCCTAGCACTTTGGGAGGCCAAGGTGGGATAAGCACTTGAACCCCGAAGTTTGAGACAACATGGGCCACATGGCAACATGGCAAGACCTCGTCTTGAACAACAAAACCAGAGGTACTTTTTTTGTTAGATTTCCTACATGAAATCAAGGAGAAGCCACTTTCAGAATGCCCACTGACAACACAGGGTGGCTGCAAAGTGTATGAATGGCACCAAGTCAGGACTGGGGTGGGGCGGGGGCTGAGAGAGGCTCCTACCCTATCAGTCCCCACAATCCCCATGGTTTCTTGAAAGGGCATGGGAGAGATCTGGGAACAATGCGACTGCTGGCTTATGGGGAAAGCAGGGAGTAGGGGGAGGAACAGAGCAGAGGATTGGGAGGTCCCACACTAAAGCCAGGGGCAGTTGGTTCTCAGCAGCAGCCAGGGGAAGATAACCAAACTCCTGGGAGCAACTGCTTGACACTGCATTGCCCAGTGTCCAGAACAACCCACAGGCAAATCCATGTAAACAAGACTTCACAGCCAGGAAGGAATGAAGGGTCACACAAAGACCAGATATGCCTTCCTTGCAGCAGGGTGGTAGCATGAGCTTCCTCTGTTTCCAAAGACTGCCAGCAGGAAGGTAAGAAGGTGGGGTGGAAAGGAAAAATCTTGAGAAGGAAAAACAGCCCTGAGAAGGAATCTGAACTTCAAATGTGATAATAACCTCGAAGAGACAGACAATGTTGCACTGAACTGGTGACAAAATAAATTCAGTTACAGAGAAATTTAGAGAAACTCTTTACTCATCCAAGATACGATTGTGATTTTCAAAGCTGGGACATCTATATACAGTGCTATTTTGGCTTATCCAGTAATTATTCTCTATTCTGAGAAAAGCAGCTCTGAGTTTCTGCTACAGAGCTCTCTGAAGCTTCCTGCGTCCTATTCTTCCAAAGCTTGGGTATTTTTTTAAAAATTCCTTTCCTTCTTTAAGTTTCTAACTGGGTCAGTTTCTGTTATTTGCACTAAAGAAAGAAACCCAACTGATACAAAACATATAATCCCAATTTTGTAAATACACCAGTGCACATGCACACACGCACACACACACACACACACACATCCACAGGTGGGGAAAAAGTAGAAAGAAATAAAACATTAATAGTCATCCTATCTGGATAATCAAGTTATAAAATATTGTTATTTTCTTCTATGTTTCCAAATTTTCTATTCTCTGTAATAACTATGCATTATATTTTTATTCAGAATATTAAGACATGGCAGTATTATCCATAATGTCCAGAAAAATAACATTAAGAAGGCCAGTTACATTAAAAAGGCATGTTGTGTCATAGGCCTTTATCTCTTGGCACCCTGGGCCAGCCAGCAGGTGCAAGCACAGCACTGTAGGGCAGTGTGTTATAATGCAAAGAATACCAGGCCAGGAGCCCAGAGACCAGAGGTTTAGCTCTGGCTCTGCCACTAACACGTTGTGTGATGGGCTGTTTGTTTTTTTTTTTTTTCAGACGGAGTTTCACTCTGTTGCCCAGGCTAGAGTGCAGTGGCACGATCTTGACTCACTGCAACCTCCACCTCCCTAGTTCAAGCAATTCTCCTGCCTCAGCCTTCCAAGTAGCTGGAACTACAGGCACATGCCACCACACCCAGCTAATTTTTTGTAGTTTTAGTAGAAACGGGGTTTCACCATGTTAGCCAAGATGGTCTCAATCTCCTGGCCTCGTGATCCGCCTGCCTTGGCCTCCCAAAGTGCTGGGATGACAGGTGTGAGCCACCGAGCCCAGCCGTTGTGTGATGTTTAATAAGTCTTTCAACTTCCTTGAGCCCCAGATTTCTTTATCCGTAAAATGAAGGATTCAACTCCCTAGCTGGACACAGTGGTGTGTACCTGTAGACCCAGCCACTCAGGAGGCTAGGACAGGGATCACCTGAGGCCAAGAGTTCAAGGCCATACACACTACAGCCTTGAACTCTTGGCCTCAAGTGAGCCATGATCACACCTGTGAATAGCCACTGCACTCTATCCTGGGCGCAACATGAGACCCTTTCTCTCTAAAAAAATGGAACTTCCTATGATACCACAGAGGTCACTGACCTGTCAACCACACCCTAGCTCAGGTTCCAACTCTCAACATTTCTCAGATATATGCATGACAAGACAACATTTTCCAGTATGCTAGCCAAAGTCTTAGAGAAAACTTTCAAGGAAACACTGCAGACACTGCTTGCTGTGCTTCTGAGACTGAAACATAGCAATATCACTAATGTTTTCCATCTTCTTTTTCATGCAATCTCTGTCTGAAGGAACACTTCACAACCTAGCATTGCCTGTCACCAGCATGGGAGTGCAGCTACTGCTTATCGCTGGCATCAGCCCCAGATCCAGCCTAAGACCCCAAATACCATCTTGAGCACACTGCCTCATCATGCAGTTGGTCATCAAAGCCTCAGAGGGCAAGGAAGGGTTGGCTTATAGAAAGAACCAGTGAAAGGCAGATTTGTTACTGCTGCTTCAATCTGTGAAATTGCAAAGCCAAGGAAACCAAAGGGATGTGGTGCAATATTTCACACCACATACTTGATCCATCCAGGTGGGGAGACCTAGATGGATTCCCAAAGAAGTAGGTGCATTGAGACAAATACACCAGGAATTGAGCTATAGGAACAACAGAGACCAGACTAGCAATTTTACATCTGTTCAAAACTAACTATGACCTCATCAAACTAATTTCTCAGCTATTTTTTTTTCTTCTTCCTTCCTTGTATCCATGTCTTGCAGCTTCCTCTGGGAATTTTCTTCCTCTCCCTGTAGCATATGATGAAAAAGCCCTCCCTGGCTTGTTGGGGACAAACTTTCCATATACCAGAGTGACACATGGCCTGAGACTCTACACAATGGCTGAAGAGACACCTAACTCACAGGGCCCTAAACCCTTAAGTTCTGGGGTCGTAAAAATATACTGTCCTTTATTCTATTTATCTTTATTTCTAACCTAAGAGAAAAAAAAATAGAATGGAACAGACTGAGTAATCTATTCCAAGAAAAACTTGAAAGTTTTAACCAGAAAAAAAGAGAAGAACTAAAATTTAAATGCAGAAAAGATACAATTAAGCACATTTGCAACCTTGGCAAGTACATGAAGAGGAGTGTAAAGGGAATTAGACTGTGTGGGAGTCAAGCTGGGTCCAAAGAAAACAGAAACGAGAATGTTTCAAGATGGGATCTGAAGAGATAGAGTGAGTCACTAAGTGAAGAAGGGAAAGGAGAACAAAAAACACTGGAAGAAAAAGTCATTTCACTAAACACACACACACACACACACACACACACACACACACACACACACAGACAACCAACAACGAAACCTCACCCTAACTAGCAGTGAGGAAGTTTAATGACTCTGCATAGTAGGTGTATTCTGGATCCCTTCAATAGAAATGTCATTTAAACTAAGACTGAAGAAAAGCAGAGAAGGAGAAACAGTAATTTGTCTCTTTGCCCAATATAGTGTTGCTCATGTGGAGGGAAAGAATGGGGAATGTGGGAGGGGTTGAGGAATTCCAATAAGAAGGTTATCACCCACAAAGAATGCCTCAGACAGGTTTTTTTTTCCACAGGAGATTAAGTCATTATTCTTAACCCAAGAGGTGATGGATTCTCTTTCTGATGCTTACTAGTATAATCCCTAAGCAGAAAATGATTTTCTAATGTGCAGTAGGGGAGCTGGAGATAACATAGAAAGGATAAAAATCCCTCAAAATAAAAACAAAAAGGCATCGATGTGATTTATGATTTTAAAATAACTTTTTTGGGGGAATAAAACAATGCTGACTCTGCAGATGAAGCTGATATTACAGACATATTATAGTTACTGCTTACATACTATTCTTACTGGAAATCCAGCAGTATAGGAAGCCACAAACATCTTCTCAATAGTCATTTCTCTCTCTTTGTTGTCAGTTGCTTCAAGTCACAAATGTAGTTTCAATTCAACAAATCAAAGTGTCACCTCTTTACAATCTCCACTTTCAAATCTTTCACCAAAATTAGTGAGCAATACAAGCTAACTTAATAAACAAAGACAATTTTAAAAAACTAAATAGAGTCACTTTGAGAGAAGTATAGTTTAGTACTTACAGAAAATATCATTTATATTTTGTTGCCAATGGGGATGACTGGCAGTTTGTCTATCTGATAAGTTTCAGGGACAATAGTTGTATTGAATATTGGAAGGAAGTTGTTATGACCAGATTGCTTCCTGTGGTGAACAAAGGGCTTTTGCTGACATAGCAGCTCCATGGTTGCACACACAGCCCAAAATATCCTTGTCTTTCAAACTGAAAGTTGTTTTTCTTCTTCTTCTTTTTTTTTTTTTTTAACTATTTCAACTGGAAACAAAATCTTCAGACTTGATTCTAGAGGAGAAGTTTGAAATGGAAGGGAGAAAGGAAGCGAAGGAGGGCAAGAAGGAAAGAAGAGAGGAAGGAAGAAAGCAATGGCATGGCCATGTTTCTCTGGGTTTTTGTTTCTACTACAAAATATTAAGATGTTGGATAATAAAGGAGACAAATAATGTTTGATGGCTCACTTTTGTATCAACAAGGCCCATGTGTGTATCAACATAAGGCTAAGAATACATGACAAGGCATGGATGGCCAAGGAGTCATGGTTTTGAAATGAGTGCAAGGCTTGTTCATACAAAAATATTCAAAGGTAGAATCAATGTATCAGGTTAAAGGGTTGAGTCTAAGAATGAGTGCATGAAAAAATGTGATATGTCTTGTCATTCCTTTCTTTCCCCTCATCCATGATGGCAAAAGGATCTTTGGTAAGACAGAATAAAGAGGGCATTTTAGTGAGAGTTGGGAAGCCTGAGGCAGGTGTGCTCTCTTCCGAGAACTTTCTCCAAAACCCACACCATTTCCATGATGATGAAGGCCATGACAAAAAGACCTCAGAAGAATTACTAAAATAGCTTCTGAGGTTGCTTTCCAATGGCACAATGCAGGAAATGGAAAAGAAAAGGGGCGTGTCTTGATAGCAATGTCTGTAAATGAGCAATATACATGTGTATTGTATTTTTTGTGGTGGGAAAATGGTGAGACATCAGGGAGAAGGACTGAGGGAAGTCCAGGAAGCAGCATAAAGATCTTAATGGACAGGAAGGAGAAGAGAGGTATTAATGAGAAGAATGAATACATGTTAGCACTTCAAATATTTGTTTAGCTTCAACTCTGACCAGGGACATTTTGTCTTAGTGCCTAAATATATCCAAGTAGAATAAGCATGAATCTCACATTTTAAAAAATTAGCCATACATTAGACATACATATTATTCTTCCTGATATTCTTAATGCTAACCACTGCAACAGTGCTGCTGGCTACAGAATTTGCAGGGCTCACTGCAAAATAAAACTGCAGGGCTCCTTGTTCAAAAATTATTAAGGGCTGGGTGCAGTGGCTCAAGCCTGTAATCCCAGCACTTTGGGAGACCAAGGCGGGAAGATTGCCTGAGCTCAGGAGTTCAAGACCAGGCTGAGCAACAAAAAATTTAGCCGGGCATGGTGGTGCATGCCTATAGTCCCAGCTACTCAAGAGGCTGAGGCAGGAGAATCTTTGAACTTGGGAGGCAGAGGCTGCAGTAAGCCGAGATGACACCATTGCACTCCAGCCTGGGTAACAGAGCAAGAATCTGTTTCCAACAATAAAAAATAAAAATAAAAAATTACTAAGAATTTCAAGGTGGCAAAAATGGCATTAAACCAAGCAAGGGGCCCTTCTGAGTATAGGTCCTATGTAACTGAATAAGTCATATTCCCATGAAGCCAGCCTTACCCTAAAATTAAGATCAGATTTGAATGGGTTCTATGCAGTGTTTGGAGGGGAAAATCCCAGATGTAAACTCTCACTGTGAAAGTTCAAAGGGAGAGGCTGATTACTGGAGTCAGAAGGCTAGTTATCCTCTGCTTTTCTATGTGATATCACAGAGGTCACTGACCTGTCAACCATACCCTAGCTCAGGTTCCAACTCTCAACATTTCTCAGATACACACATGACAAGACAACATTTTCCAGTATGCTAGCCAAAGTCTAGGAGAAAACTTTCAAGGGAACACTACAGACACTGCTTGCTTTGCTGGTTATTGAAGTAATAGATACTGATATGGTTTGGATCTCTGTCCCCACTGAAGTTCATGTTGAATTGTAATCTCCAGTGCTGGAGGTTGGGTCTGGGGGGAGGTGACTGGATCATAGGGGCGATCGTTAAGCACCATCCTCCTAGTGCTGTTCTGATGATAGAGTTCCCATGAGATCTAGTTGTTTAAAAGTGTGTAGCATGTGTTCCTTCTCTCTCTCTTCCTACTCCTCCAGCCATGTAAGTAAGACATGATTGCTTCCCCTTCGCCTTTCACCATGACTGAAAGTTTCCTGAGGCCTCCCTAGAAGCCATCATGCTTCCTGTATAGCCCATGGAACTATGAGCCAATTAAACCTCTTTTCTTTATAAACTACCCTGTCTCAGGAACTTATTTATAGCAGTGTGAGAAGAAACTAACACAGGTACTCTCAGTGCCACTCTGCACCTGGTGATTTTTAGATTCCACTAGACCACACTTGCACACTATGAACAATGAGACCGCTTAGAAGGACATCCCATATAGCTTTCTGATATGGAAAGGCTAAAAAACACATTCTCAATAGATTTGGTTCCCTTCAAATACCTTTATATTTTTGTAACACTGTGAGGTCTAACTAAATATATGTTTTCACTGTTATCATTTAGTGATTTCCATTCTAGAGCAAAATGAAAATATTACAGATAATTTACTGTTTATTTCATTGAATACTAAAATACTCATATTAATGCAGTATTTTAATTTTAAAAAGCCAGTAAAAATAAATATTTAATATATGTAAAATACAAAAGCTTATAAATATATTATTATACATCAAGTAAAAATAAAAGCTATAATTTTAATCATATCTTATCATTGTGATAGAAATTATCCAAAGTTTCCATTATTAAAAATAAAGTATTCAAAATACAGTCTGGAATCACTTGATAAAAGGGTATATCCTTTCAAATGCTTTGTTAGACAATTTTTTCCTTGTGTGAACATCATAGAGTGTACTTACACAAATCTAAATGGTATAACTCACCATATACCTGGGCTATAAGGTATAGTCTATTGCTCCTAGGCTACAAAACTGTATAGTATGTTATCGTACTGAATATGGTAAGCAATCATAATACAATGGTAAGTATTGTGTATCTAAACATATAAAAGGTACAGTAAAAACACCATATGAAAATATAAGAAAGTGTATACCTGTATTGGGCACTTACCATGGATGGAGCTTTCGGTGCTGGAAGTTGCTCTGAGTGAGTCAGTGAGTGAGTGGTGAGTAAATGTGAAGGCCTAGGACATTACTGTACACTGCTGTAGACTTTATAAACACTTAGGCTGTTTATTGAAACAAAATAATTTCCTTAAACATACTTTCCCATTAATGAAGAGCATGTTAGACCAGGCAAGATGGCTCACGCCTTTAATCCTAACACTTTAGGAGGCTGAGGGAGGATAACTTGAGACCAGGAGTTTGAGGTTATAGTGAGCTATGATTGTGCCAGTGCATTCCAGTCTGGGTGACAGCTCAAGGCCCTGTTTCTAAGAATAAGCACACACACACAAAATAAGAGAATGTTGAAAGAAAGAGAAAGAAAGTAAGAGAGAGAGAGAAAGAAAGAGAGAAAGAAAGAAAAAGAAAGAAAGAAAGAAAGAAAGAAAGAAAGAAAGAAAGAAAGAAAGAAAGAAAGAAAAAGAAAGAAAGAGAGAAAGAAAGAAAGAAAGAGAAAGGGAGGGAGGGAAGAAGGAAGGAAGGGAGACATAAGTCACATTATAGCCTAAAAGTCAGGTTTCTAGGAATTTTTCAGGGTAAAAAATAAATCTTACAAGTGATTTATAAGTTGTTATGTATCAATACCTTTCAAGGATAGCTTTCAAGTAACCATGACTTCCAGGTTTATAGACTTACCATCTGCTTCAAAGACAAGAAACTTCTCCGTGCAAATTTATACTAAGAGACATCTTTCTGTCAGACAGTCAGGGCTTATACTCAAGAGTGAACTACTTCATTCAGAACATGGGATCACATACATATAGAACTGCCAGCCATACCCCCCGAGGACTCTGGATCTCACAGGGAGATTCAGTGGCATTAAAGTATGACAATGAACAGTTATATATTTTTGGTGTGCTAGATCCACAGGGCTAATTTGGCATTTAGTTTGCATCAGAATTCAGAATTAAAAAGCTGCAGCAGCATCGTTATATTAATCAGGATGGACTAAGCAGAATGTCAGTTAAAACAAACTCCAGGCCAGGCACAGTGGCTCATACCTGTAATCCCAGCACTTTGGGAGGCCGAGGAGGGCAGATCACCTGAGGTTAAAAGTTCGAGACCAGCCAGGGCAACATGTCGAAACACCATCTCTACTAAAAATATAAAAATTAGATGGGTGTAGTGGCGCATGCCTGAAATCCCAGCTACTCCAGTGGCTGAGGCAGGAAAATCATTTGAACCCGGGAGGCAGAGGTTGCAGTGCACTCCAGCCTGGGCAACAGAGTAAGACTCTGTCTCAAAAAATAAATGAATAAATAAATACAAAATTTAAAAAAAACCTCCAAATATCATGGGCTTAACCAAAATTTAATTCTTCTTCACATAAAGTCCCCTGAGGCTCTTATTCCTCTGTGTGTTGGTCCACTTTCTAGGATGCTTTGGTATTACAGCACCTCCTCATCAGCACATGCTTCCACAATTACCCAGCAGGGGAAGAATAGGCTGGGCAACTAAACACTGGTAATAAATTCATCCTTCTGAAAATGACGTATATCACTTGGGCACACATTTCATGAGCTAAAGCTAGTCTAATTTCAAGGAGACAGATAAGTAAAATCTTCTCGTTTGCCTGAAAATAGAGAACTCTGTGAACACAATAATGCCATCCATAGTGGCATACAGACATCCAGATTTGTGGCAATTTGTATAGTCTGACCTCACTCTTCTAATAATTATAGTAAAAAAAAGTGGTTAGTTAACCAAACTGCATATGTATATGTGTTAGCCCCTCAAATGAAACTACTTCATTTATATTACTTTAAAGAAATGTATTTTCTACTATTTAATGATCACATCATATATGCTGAATGCAGTAATGTCAAGTTTTTAAATTTTGTTTTGCTTTTTGCCCATGAATTTTCTAACTAGGCAAAATGAGATGAAAGAATTTTGGCTGTGATTTTAGGAACTGCTGTTACTCAATGCATAATTATAACTAATCATAACCAGTGAGTGAAATTTTGTCAAGATCATTCCTGATTTTGAATTTTCATTAAAATTGATAAAGTATACTCTTCAAATAATAACATAAGTTTTCTTTCTTTTTTTTTTTTTCTTTTTGAGACAGAGTCTCACTCTGTCACCCAGGCTGGAGTGCAGTGGTGTGATCTCAGCTCATGTAACCTCTGCCTCCTGAGTTCAAATGATTCTCCTGCCTCAGCCTCTCAAGTAGCTGGGATCACAGGCATGCACCACCACACCTGGTTAATTTTTATATTTTTAGTAGAAGTGGAGTTTCCCCATGTTGACCAGGCTGGTCTCGAACTCCTGACCTCAAGTAATCTGTGTGTCTCCCAATGTGCTGGGATTACAGGCGTAAGCCACAGCACCCAGCCATGAGTCTTCTTTTTCCTAAATATTTCCTTGTAACTATTTATTGCCACAACAGTTTGAACCTGAATTTTATTTTCATAAGATTAAAAATAGATATTTATTTCTGTTGAATTTTTCATTAGAGAATGTGTATTATTAAAAATACATTGAATTGATTAAATTATATTTTAAAAAGAAACAAAGGTGAGAAAATAAAATATATAAAAGTGGGGCCAGTTAAGAGAGAGAGAAAGAGGTCAGGCACAGTAGCTCGTTCCTATAATCCCAGCACTTTGGGAGACCAAGGCAGGAGGATCTCTTGAGCTCAGGAATTCAAGACCAATCTGGGCAACATAGAAAGACCTTGTCTCTACAAAAAATAAACAAAATTAGCCAGGCATGGAGGTGTATCCCTGTAGTCCAAGCTACTTAGGAAGCTAAGGTGGGAGGATTGCTTGAGCTCAGAAGGTGTAGGCTGCAGTAAGAGAAGATTGCACCACTGTACTCCAGCCCAGGCAACAACCCTGTCTCGAAGGAAAGAAGGAAGGAAGGAAGGGAGGGAGAGAGGGAGGGAATCCAGAACCTACTTGTGGGGAGACAATCCTCTATGGGTCTCTTGCATTTCTGCACACTGTGTGAAAAGAGGTACTAGCTTTTTTTCTGGATTATTTTTTCAAGGATGTTTGTATAGAGAACAATTTTGGAAGAAGAGAGTTTCTCTTTTTAGAGTAGAGGGCAGGTTTGTTTGCTGCCCAGTATAATTAAGATAATGTTTCCCTCCAAGGCAAGGTTTAGGTAGGTTTGCTTGCAGCTCCTTAATAATTTATTAGGGTTTCCTATGCTCAGGGTCCCTCAGCAGTGATACTAACCTACTGCATGTGCAGCTTTCACTGGGGCTTCCACATATCACATCCATGAGACTTGTAGTGGCATGAATGGTATGAGCATGAAGTTCATGCTGCCTGTTGTCCTATGAGTAATTAAGTCCTTTTACTCTGACCCAGCAGTCTCCTGTCTTCTGCTGGCATCCATAAAACTTTGGCAGCTTACTTGAAAACTTTTGGCAACAAGAATTGAATGCTGACAGACATGGCTTTTTGGAAGAGAAAGAATAAGGGATCCTAAGGACTGAGTTAGAATTTATGAGAAGACTCCCCAGGGAGGTATTTACCCAGTAGTAAAAACCAAGCAGTGGTAGGCAAGGGCAGTTAGGAAGAGTGAGGGTCTCCCACTGCCCTACCTGTTACTGAACATTTAGAGTCTGAGCAGCAAGAGGTAAGACTGAAATAAGTCATCTAAATGGTGTTTCAGTTGTTGTTCTCTCTCCTCTGGAAGGAAGGAGAAAGGATCAAGGAAACTCCAAAGCTGAGAGAGGGCTTGGATAATCTGAAAACTTTGAAAATTAGTTTTGGTTATACCATGAACAGCCTCTGGGTCACACAAAGTGGAAAGAAAATAAGCTTTGCTTACTGATATGAAGCCACCTTCTCCCTACACGGCCCCAGATTCCTTCCGACATTCCTTTTACCCTGATCTCTGCTGCTTAAAAGAGGACGGTGGTGCCAGGGTCTTCCAGGGGGAACAAAAGCTACATGTGCACTTCCAGGTATGCTGGGGAACTTAAGGGAGGTGAAAGACTCAAACTTGGATGCTGTGTTGAATACAGACATCCAAGTCTGCCATTCTACCTGATTCTGTGAGGAGAGGACGTGCCTACATTCAATTTGTAGGATTTGGTCAGGGATTAAAGTAGCAATGTGATGTTAACATGGCCTTTTTTTCCAGGATGTTATCCACTCCTTACTTTTCTTCTACTTCTCTAAGTGCTCCTCAGTTTTCTATAATGGTTCCTTCTCTCCAGACTACTTTTTACATTAGACTTTTTTTTTTTTAATTAAGAGACAGAGTCTTCTTATATTGCCCAGGCTGGCTTCAAACGCCTGGGCTCAAGAGATTCTCTTACCTCAGCCTCCCAAGTACCTAGGATTACAGGTATGTTCTACCATGTCCAGTGACAGAAATTCTTAAAATAAGGAAAGGGGAGGAGAAGGCAGGAATAGCGGGTAGTCATGGGCCTTTAAAGAAGGGAGAGATTTGAACTGACATGATTATAGGTAGGCTGAGATTTTTATATTTTCAAAATGAGGCATAGGTTGAAAATAAATAAGAGCCACTCACTTAAATGCTGATTGTTCCAGGGTTTCATCCTTGGTGGTCTGTTCCTTCTACATTTTTAGATATATTATTTCATTCACATTCTAGAAGCTATTGCTTATAGTTCCCAAGACTGTATCTCCAATTTTAATTTCTCTTCAAGTTCCAGACCAGCTTTTTCAAATGCTAATTTGGCTATCACAAAAGCACTTGAACCTAATACATCTTAAAAAAAGAAGACTGAAATAATTATATTCCTAAATATTCCCAACTTACCCATCAAGGTTAATGGAATCAATTTGCTCCAGTTTCCCAAGTAAAAAATTCATTCTGGAGTCCCTCTTACCACCCACATCCAAATTCTGTCAATTTCATTTCAGAAATGTATCAAAAATCTGACCATTCTTCCCTATTTCCTCAGTCACTAGTTCAGTTCAGGCTCTTATGATTTCTGTCCTAAATTATTGCCACATTGCCCTATCTGGTCCCTCCCCCATCAGTCTCTCCCAGTAATCTATCTTTTACATTCCTAACATCATTATTTTCTTACCAAACAAATATGATTACACCCTCCCTTTTATTTAATAATTTCCCGATTTTTCGCTAGCTGCCCTATAAAAGCAAAGCTCTTTTGTATGGGTACAATGCCCTTCATGATGTAACCCAAATTTAGTGTTCCAATTTCATTTCCTTCCACTCCCCACCACAACCCTAAGCTCCAAACCACAATGAACTGCTCACATATCTTTTCAAAACTCTATGCCTTTGCAAATTTTGTCTTCTTTGCTTCAGATGCCCTTTCTTCCCCTTCTATATATAACAAATTCTCATTCTGTCTTCAAGACTATCCCAAATTCATCTTCTCAGTTAAGCCATCCCTAATTTTCCTAGAGTCTCCGATAGCACTTATTTCTGTGTATTCAATTTGTTTATTCATGTGTTTGCCTTTTCCATTAAACTAAGTTCCTTAAAAGTAGGGATGGGCCCAGCTGGGTGGCTCATGCCTATAATCCCAGCACTTTGGGAGGCTGAAGTGGGGATCACGAGGTCAGGTCAGTGGTCTGACCAATATGGTGAAACTCTGTCTCTACTAAAAATACAAAAATTACCCGGGTGTGGTGATGTGCGCCTATGGTCCCAGCTACTCAGGAGGCTGAGACAGGAGAATTGCTTGAACCTGGGAGAACTTGCAGTGAGCCGAGATCATGCCACTGCACTCCAGCCTGGGCAACAGAGCTAGACTCCATCTTAAAAAAAAAAAAGTAGGGATCATAGGTTTTTTATTTTTAGTGCCTAGCAGAATGTCTTGAATATAGCTGAATAAATGCTTACTGGCTGAATAATTTAATTTTTTATATCAAGCCAAGAATCATTGACTGCTTTAGCCTGAAATAAATTTTTGAGCAGTCGAATGCTGGTATTTTGTATGCTTTGCATATTGTATATTCTATACATTTTATTATTTAAATCTTTCTTTGACTACTTTTATTTTTGTTATTTAAATAAATGTAATGAACTATAGCATAGGAAAGAAAACAATTTTAAATTTGCTCCTTATTAAAAGTGTAAGAAGTTGGGTAAAGGAGAATATTCAAACATTTAGCTAAATTAAGGATGAGGAGCAGCTATGATTTGTTCTTGCATCCCTCAGAGTCAGGAAAATAAAGAATGTGACCATTTGACTAGACATAAATATATTACCATCCACATCATTCCTTATAATATCAGGAAGCTCATTCATTAAGTGGTTAATTTGAAGGTCCTCAGGAAAGATTTTTTAGCTATTAAGATTATATTCTATTTAGAGCACGAATTTCAATGGTTTGAGCCATAACATTTTACATTCCATTGCATTTTATCTGGTCATTTAATCAAACTGATCAAACACCTCCTGTGCCGTTTCAGAAATAGGTGGGAAATGAAGGGTAATAAACAATTCCTGAAGAAGGATGGGAACAATTCATACTAGCAATGTAATATATGTTTTTAATTTAATGAAGCCTGTTCTGTATCCATAGATTGATGAAATTTGAGAAAATATGAGTTATCTATATTAGGTACCATAGTAAATTACAAGTTCCCTAAGGACAAGGAACTTTTATTCATCTCTCCTCCTTCCCAGGTAAAACAATCTGAATACATCTTTGTTGAATTTTATTAAACAAAATGCTTTATTTTTTTTTTTTACAAAATTCTAGATGATATCATAATAAACTTTACTCATTTATTGTCTGACATAATAAAATATAACACATGTGAACCTAAAAGAATAAAAAAAAATTACTCTTATGTAATATGTAGCACAAATAGAGAAATGTTTTTAGACCATCTTGAGGCAAAGAAACCTGCAAACTAATTCCTGATTCACTCACTGGGGATGAAAACAGTTTATTTCTGTCAACTAAAAGAAATAAGACATAAAACAAACACCAGAGAGAAGAGAAATATTTTTGTTTCACACAATACAGAGTTGTGATTGCAAAAAGAATAAAATGCTGAGCAAAACAAAAATATGTTTATTTATTCATGGAACCCTTTTCGAGTCTTAGATGACAAAGGATAACTAAACCAAATAATTTGGAAAATTTCTCCTAGAATCTTAAAATCTTTAAAATTTTAAATTGAATAATGTGAAAACTGAGAACCATTTTTATAGCACTGGCAAGAAAACACGTTATAAGATGTCCTTACAATTCCATGCTCAGTTTGTATTCTGTTGTAACTTCCCCAAGTTTTATTTTTCTGAGTGGGCTGGGCAGTGAAACCCATAAGATTTGCCTTCTGGGACAGAGCCATTTTAAATATGATGCTCTTCCTACTCTTCAGACAAGAAAGCAGTGAATCATTCATCTTCTAACCAAAATTAAGCTGGTAAATTCCATGGCTATCAATCTTGACATTTAATGTTACAGTCAAAATTTCGGATAAAAGAAAAATGAGTTTTTTAAAAAAGAAATATGAAGTGGACCATTAATGAAATTCTAACTGCAGTGAAACTAAATCTTTTGTTAAATGGCAATGGTAAATGTTGTAAAGATATGTTACTTCCTGTTTTCCAGTCTGTCTTTTTCTTGACCACAACCAGTATAAGATATAATAAAATAACAACCTCCCAAGTTATGTCATTATAGAGTACTTTTACAGCCCAACCCAAGGCAAAACAAACATCAGTAATGAATTGTTCCCATGAACTGGCATAAGGAAAGACTGTTTACTGTCACAAAAAACTACTACATTTTTAAAAATCTAAGAACAGTAGAACTCTGAGGCATGACAGTTTCATTGCTAATTTATGTCATCCAAGATTTTGTCCAACTAAGCAATCAATTAGGAAATAATATCTCAAGAATCTTACTGGCTCTAATTGTAATCATTTACAAATTACTGATAAATTTAGTAATATTTTGAATGGTAAATTGCTTATTCCCTCAGCACTCAATATTGTAATTAATGAAACCAAAATACTGTTTTGTTTTAGCCAAAAGTAGGCAACGAATATTTTTTCTTAATATAGAGTGTCGAGGTGACTGACTCATCATAATATTTTCTGTTTTCATATTAGTCAGTTAGAAACTTAATATGCCATTGGGAGTGCAACAGGAGTCATATTTCTGAAAATGAAATTTCTGTTTTCATATACACTCCTTCTGTTGGCTCCTAAATTCAGGTAGTTTAGAGAAACATACTTTCCCACATTTACTGCCCTGACTCAGGTAGAAGTTAATAATATCTTTATTCTAAACTGAATCATTGGGATCTTGATGCTAAATGGTTGCAACAAATTAAATGGCTTATTCTTTTGTGTACCCCCAAGAATCAATTCTAGTCTCAGTCATTCTTTTGAAACAAACACCTGATTAGTTTACTAATACATACAGAGGTGAAACAAAAAGTATATTAAAAATATATTTTTTCAATTTTAACTGGCCATAATTTTAATTTTCAAATTAGTGTTCTCTTCTTCTATTAGCCTAGACTGAAAAATTAAATCTAGGATACCTAAATAAAACACATTTATGAACAAATTCATAAATTTAAGTCACATAAATTCAAGAAAGTATATTCTTATTTGATGTTTGAGAATTGTTCCATCAATAGACAAGTTTTTATATTCCATCAAATTCAGTGCTAAAGACAAGGCTTTGTACTACCTATGCTGTCTTTGGCCTTCGAACTCTTTATGGGACTTAATTAATTCTCACCACACCTCTCTGAGGCAGGTTAGTATTATTATCCCCTCTTTATAGTTGAGGAAATGGAGACAAAAAGAGATTAGTATGAGATTTGCCCAATGACGTAGAACAAATCAGAGACACATTTAGTGTGAGCTTCAAAACTGCTCACAGATAAACATGTTGGCGTCTTCATTTCTCTCTCCTATCAGTATCAATGTTTCAACATTCTCAACAGAAAATGTTTCTTGTTTAGCAGCATTGCTAAGTTAAATTCCTTTTACACTCTGAAAAGTTTATATTGCCTCTTTGAGAATTTATTTTATTGCTTTCTTCTTTGCTACAAAATGAATTTTTGACATAATTTTGACATGTTGCAACTAAATGTACAAGTTGGTATCCGGAAGAAATTAGAGTATGCATTACTTGCAATTAGATATAAAACTTACATAAAAAAAAAACTTTCAGGAAATGTGTAACCTGCTGTATCAGATCATTTACGGGGACATTTTAGGGTCCACGGAGTCCATTCACCTAGAAATCTTGATGGTAATATTATTATGATACCACCTCATGAAGTGACTCATGCTGGCTTGTTCAGGCTTGTGTTCTTTGTGAACTGAAGACCTGCCATAAACCCAATTACAACTAGTTTCTCTGCTATTGCATTATGCCTCACGTTGATGGTTAAAGTAAACCTGCATATTTTTTTTCTATTGGAGTTCAATGGCAAATGTCTGCTATTGAAGCAAAATGAAAATTAAGATACTTCGTTTTTCCTTTTTTTGTTGAGACACCCCCAGAAATTCATGTTTAGGCTTAACCAAATCCAATGGTTTTGCTGTTCTATCCACTACATAACTAGCAACTCTTTTCGAAGGAGGTAAGGTTATCTTTCAAAAAAAAAAAAAAAAACTAAAAATCCCATAATTTTAAAAATTATGTTTAATTTGCCTTATCTAGGTGAAAATGCTATTAAGAAATATCTCTGTTTTAAGATTTACTCCAAGCTTGGAATCCTTATGCTGTTTGGTTTTCTTATGATATCTTACTCTATTAAATTGTACGCAATCATAATACCAGCAAATAGTCTCTCTCTTTCTTCATAACGAACTTTCTTGTTTCCCCTGCTCTGCTTTGGATAATTTGTATAAAATGCAATGCAAAGATTACCTTTCAGGAAAGGGTGAAAAAAGGAAAAGCAAAAGTATACCTTTAGTTTTCAAACTATACTATTCAAATATTTTGTTTCAGTCTTAATAGCCACTCCCTGGCAAGGCCTAGTGGCTCATGCCTGTAATCCCAGTACTTTGGGAGGCCGAGGTGGGGAGATCATGAGGTGAAGAGATCGGGACCATCCTGGCCAACATGGTGAAACCCCATCTCTACTAAAAATGCAAAAATTAGCTGGGTGTGGTGGCATGTGCCTGTAATCCCAGCTACTTGGGAGAGGTAGGAGAATCACTTGAACCCAGGAGGTGGAGGTTGCAGTGAGCCAAGACTGCACCACTGCACTGCAGCCTGGTAACAGAGCAAGACTCCATCTCAAAACAAACAAACAAATAGCCACTCACCTTCCTTATAAAACCAGCCAAATTTTTTTAATTTATGATATTACTAATCATTGAATGTCATGTTGTATTATAAAGAAAAAAATAAAAATAGGATATTGCTAATCATATTTCAGCAGTAACCATTTTGTTTCAAAATTCTACTAAATTAAATCATGGTGAACTTAAAGTTGTTAAATTTTATACACATTACTTTATATGTAAACACACAAACACACTTTAACAAAAATGACAAGAGGTTTTTTTTGAGATGGAGTTTCACTCTTGTGGCCCAGGCTGGAGTGCAATGGTGAGATCTCGGCTCACTGCAACCGCTGCCTCCTGGGTTCAAGCAATTCTCCTGCCTCAGCTGGCTAAAGACTTTTTACTACAGAAAAAGAATTTACTCCAAGGTTCAGAGTCACAGTGAGACCTGTTGTTAGCAAACCTCAATTGGTGGATATTTTCAATATTTTCCAAAGTCCTACAGTGTAAGCCCCTATAGCTTGGATGTTGCAAAATAATCTTTTCCTTTTAAAATGGAAATACACTGTATTTGCCTTAAAAGACAGTTTTCAAATAAGAGATCCTTCTTCTTTCAATATTTATTGCAACTTATAATGGAATTATTCTTTAAAGGTTTGTATAGAATTAGTTACACTCCTTTGTCATATGCTCCGAAATATTTATTTTAGGGAGTAGTTGATAAACCTGCTGGTTCTATCAGGAAGCTTAAAATTAGGTCAATTTCGCCACTGGGGCTAAGCACCATTCATCACCCTTATCTCTCTAACAGCTAATCTAAAGTAGTTAAGTAGTAATACATGGGCAATTCCCCTTTTTAAGTGATGCACCAAGCTATAAACTTAGCATTGCAAAACAGAGGAAAAAAACTGTCCAATAATCCTTATTGACTTGAGAATAAGGAATCTTGGGAAATTATTCTCAGTTCAAAATAAAGAGACTTAAAATCATTTTCATACAGTTAGCAGATTCTTTCTTATGCAGTCCTAGGACATGCTGGAATATAGTTAATGAGCTGTGCCAGGAATGAAGCCTGTTCGCCACTATAGAGTCCATGTCAGAAATAGAGCAAAGCATAGGAAATCCTACCCACATGTAGTACAATCCCTTCTCAATCTCCTAGGTCAACAGTCCCCAACCTTTTCGGCACCAGGGACCAGTTTCGTGGAAAACAATTTTTCCATGGATGCGGGAGTCGGGGGGATGAAACTATTCCATGTCAGACCATCAGGCATTAGATTCTTATAAGGAGTGTGCACCACAGATTCCTCGCATGCACGGTTCACAATAGCGTTCATGCTCCTATGAGAATCTAATGCCACTGCTGATCTGACAGGAGGCGGAGCTCAGGTGGTAATGCACACTTGCTTACGGCTCACCTCCTGCTGTGCAGCCCAGTTCCTAAGGCCATGGATGGATAATGGTCCATGGCCCTGGGTTGGGGACCCCTGTCCTGGATGACTCTGTCCGTTGCTGTGTATTATGAGGTCTTATGCTAAAATGTGAGGTAATGTAATGCTTATTAGAAGTAGTGGTAGTGTTTCAAAAAATTATCCTATCATGTGTTAATAGTCCAGACTCTCATGTGTTTTCAACATATTTGAACCTAGTTTCCAAAGCGCTTTCATTTTTTCACTGAGAACAATTCTCCAAAACCTCCTTCCTCTTATCCACAATCAACTTTTCATTCTTGATTCCCTTGTTGATTTACAGTGAATGAAAAACTATTTTGGTATTATCGAAATCTATTTCTTATGAAAAATTATCTGTGCTGGCTTTCTCTCTTTATGTATATATATATATATATATATATATATATATATATATATAGATATGAGGGAGAAATGAGACAAGAAGGTGATTGATTAATAGTCTAATAGTCAAGACATAATTACTTAAAAGCAGATAAAATATGTAAGTAGATGAAACAGGTAATTAAGGAGGATATTTACTCATTATAAAACACTTTTCTATGTCAAGCAATGTACAATGCATTGGGGAGACAAGAAGCAGACATAGTCCTTGCTGCTAGAAAACCAACAATCTAGTTGGAAGAAATATAAACTGTTTATTCTTTTGCAATTTTTGTTGGATCATTCATTTTTGTCTATTCTAATTTTTATCTTACTTTGGACCTTTACCACTTCCTTCTTGGATCACTACTCTTCTCCCCTGAAAGGCCTTCCCATCTTGGGCAAATATCCCTACTCCATCTTTGCTAATTTGACTCTTCCTTCTAACTTCTACTTTGATTGCATAACTATCCAGTTCAAAAAGTTCAAGAGTTGGGCCAGGTACAGTGGCTCATGCCTGTAACTCCAGCAGTTTGGGAGGCCAAGGCGGGAGGATCCCTTGGGCACTTGGAATTCAAGACCAGCCTGGGCAACATAGGGAAACCCTGTCTCTACAAAAAAAAAAAAATTTAATTAGCCTGGCATAATGATGTGTCCCTGTGGTTCCAACTATTTGGGAGGCTGAGGTGAGAAGATTGTTTGAGCCCAGGAGGTGGAGGCTACAGTGAGCTGTGATCATGCCACTGCACTCCAGCCTGGGTGACAAAGCAAGAGCCTATCAAAAAAATAAAATAAAATAGTTCAAGGGTTAATACTTTTGAAATAAAGTTTCAATTGTTATTCTAGCCTCAGCATCAATGCTTCTAACATCAGATGTCAATCTACTCATCAACTTTACCTGCTGCTGAGCTGGGCACTGTGGCTCACACCTGTAATCCCAGCACTTTGGGAGGCAAAGGCAAGAAGAAGACCTTTTGAACCCAAGAGTTTGAGACCAGCCTGGGCAACATAAAGAGACATTGTCTCTATAGATAAATAAATAAATTTAGCCAGGAACGGTAGCTCACGCTTATAGTCCCAGCAACTTGGGAGGCTGAGGTGGGAGGATTGCCTGGGAAGTCGAGGCTGCAGTGAGCTGTGATCCAGCCACTATAATCCAGCCTGGGTGACAGGACAAGACCCTGTTTCAAAAAAATAAAAAATAAAAAAAAAACTTTACCTGCTGCACTATCCCCACACACACTACAAGTTAAACTACGTTGCAAATTATTGCCTAATATACACTACACACTTTCCCATATTTCTACATTGGATTACACTGTTGCCTGTGTTTAGAATGTTCTCTGTTGAAATCCTACTAATCTAAGGTAACATTCATATGCCACTTCTTCCATAAAGCCTAACCAGAATTCCTCCAGCTGAAACTGCTCTCTGTCGTCTAAATGCTTTAAGCTCCTTCTTTGTATAACTCTTAAGGTACAGTCAAATACTACCGTGTATTGTTTTGTTTATTTATTTCCTCCTTACAAGCACATAAAAACTCCTACATAACCCTTGGTATGTGTCTTATATATATTGAGCACTTAGTAAATATTTGTGTGGCGTTGAATGATTACAAGGAGAGGAATAAGCAAGCATGCATGAGAAGAGAGCAAATATGTAGGCGGAGATAAAAGTCATGGAAACCTTTGTAAACTGAAAGAAGTGGGGCTTAAATTTACTATGGAAGAAAGGAATTTTATTCATAATAGTATCTTGATTTATAGTTTACTTACAGGAAATGTTTGATTGCCAACATAACTATTCATTTACAAAATATGAGGGAAGTTAAAAAAATGGTGTTGAGGTTAGCAGATGAAATCATTGTGAAAATTCCAGGAGAGAAGAGAAATCAGAATATTTGAAATAGAATTTATTCAAAGTAGCAGCATTATTTCTATTTATACCCAGATAATTAAATTACCAGATTTATGGGCTGAAGTATCTATTCACTTTTTGTCTTTTATGTTTGTGATATCTAGGCCCATCTAGGATTAGAGTAATTTTTCTGATTACCTAATACAGTAGTCTTCCCCACTTATTCTTGGGAGGTACTTTCCAAGACCCCCAGTAGATTCCTGAAACCACGGATAGTACAGAACCTTATATATAGTATGTTTTATTTCTGATCCGATAATCAAGAGACCTACTAGGTGACTAATGGGCGAGTAGTATATACAGTGTGGATACATTGGACAAAGGGACAGTCACATCCCAGGCCAGATGGAGCTGGACAGCGTGCAATTTCATCATGCTACTAAGAATGCACAATTTAAAATGACAATTTTCTTTTTTTGAGACGGAGTCTCACCTAGGATGTAATACAGTGGCATGATCTCAGCTCACTGCAACCTCCACCTCCTGGGTTCAAGTGCTTCTCCTGCTTCAGCCTCCCAAGTAGCTGGGATTACAGGTGCACGCCACTATGCCTGGCTAATTTTTGTATTTTTAGCAGAAACAGGGTTTTGCCATTTTGTCCAGGCTGGTCTCAAACTCCTGACCTCAGGTGATCCATCCCCCTCAGCCTCCCAATATTGTGGGATTACAGGTGCAAGCTACCCTGCCTGGCCCAAAACTTAAGATTTGCTTATTTCTGGAATTTTCCACTTACTATTTTAGGACCACAGTTGAACATGGGTAATTAAAACCATGGAAAGCAAAACTGTTGATAAGAGGGACTACTGTACATCTAAACTACTTTTTTGCATAGCTTTGCCTAGGTTTGTATAGCTTTTGAGATGAAGAGCTTCCTGGCCATTGAAAGGTGTTGGATGTATGGTGTTTTGAAAAAGAAATGCAAGAAGAGAAGAGGAAAGGGATCAAAACTGTTAGTAATATGGAAGTCGCCTCTCCGAAAGCAGCTTGTTTCAGAGCCTCTTGCTTGCTTCCTCATTGACATCTTTCCCTCTCCCCTCTCTTAAGATGCAGTATACACTTGAAAAGGCATGCAATAAGACCAAAGAAAGAAGAAAGCAGCAGTTTGTGTAAAACATTTATTTGCCAATCAATGAAGAAATGCGGAGATACCAGAATCCAATTCTTTCACTCTCTACCCTGCAATGGAGAGAAATCTGTGTGATCCCATGCAGGTATGGAGCCATGATGGGGAGATACTCCTTCCTCCTCTTCTACTGTCTTTTTAAGGAAGTGAAACTGGCAAATAGTCTTTAGGCTGGATTTAGACCCCAAAGCTCTGAAAAGTGTATATTTTCAGTATGGCAAGATAGTATTGGGGAGGAATTCTTTAAGTATACAATCTCAAATGACTCTGGAGAGTAACACAATAGAGTATTTGCTTAGGCTTGTGAAACGATCTGCATTTATTCAAGCCTGAGATGATGGGGGAAGTTCAAGAGCCTCCCACACTGGAAACTGTGCTTAATGATTTGGCATCTCAAGAACTTATCCAGACTAGCAGGAAGAAGTCTAACCCTACAAACAGGCTTCTGTGAAACTTCTTACATACACCACTCCTGTTGAGAGTGCAGCTGGGTGCATATGCGGCAGCCAGATGGTTCCCGTGTTCATTAAGGAATTGAGGTGCTAGGGAGAGGGAAGATGAGTCTGCCTCCTACTGTACAGTAACAACACATTAAGCAAATCAAACTTATCTATATATGAATTCACTTTTTAAAATAGCTCAGAACAATATATTTTTATTGGTGAAATACTGAGTTTATTTTCACATTATACATATCCTCATTTCCTACTTTGCTCAAAAGAATAAATTCATGTAAAAATGAACTAGAAGTTTCCAATTCCAGCATTATATTACTTTGTAATTTAAGAGTAGATAGGAACAAATCTTAAACTTATAGAACATTAATAAAATATCTTCTTATACTGTTGTAGACTATAAAGATACTCTCAAACACACAATTTTTCTCTAAAAGCTAGCATTTCCATTCATCCAAAATATAATAATTGATCTGGAAAAAGGACAAATATTTGAGTCACAGAAAGATCTTCAAGTTCCCTCTAAATCATCAATGATGAAATTGCATTTAGCTTTTTGATAACGCTAAGGGAAACAGAGCACAATGAAAAAACTATGCAGATGTAGCACTTGCAGTCCACATTTATGTAGCAAAAATAATTAACAGTATTCAATGCTTCAGTCCAGGAATAGATTAGATTCAGCTTGCCTACTATATTTTGTACTTATCTCAACTCCATCTTCCTGTTTAAATTTCTTTGACAGCTCATTATTTTTTTGCAGCAAACTATCAAACTCCCATACTTGGCCTTTCTCATCACCTTTCTTCCCAACACTGAAAAATGTATCTTCAACTACTTCCTTAAATAAAACTCCTGCTCATGATAAACTGGCCTACTCATTGTTTTCTGAACATGGTTTTGTTCAAGCCCTTCCCCCAAGTGTCTCATAACTTCTCCATTGCCTAGATAGTATCTTTTCTTGAAGTTGTAGTTTAACTTCTACCTCTTCCAGGAAGTCTTTTCCAACCATCTCCCTACCAAAAGATTTGCACATATTAACACCTTGTGGAACATCCTCTTCCCTACCCTCTTTTGGCAAGTATTGTCAGTACTATCATTTGGTATTGACTTTGTTCCTCCATCCATTCACTGGTATACCCCTCTGTCTCACTAAAGAGAGCTGTCTTCCTTTCTCTTTCTTTTGCCGATTAAACCCCTGCTCCTAAACTCCTTGTGTGTGTCTGTGTCCTAAATTTTCTTGGCGTGAGACAACGAACCCTGATTATTCACCCTAGACAACAAAGCCACTTCACCAGCCCATGCTGGTTTACTTATAGCTCTGAATTTTCTAATAATTCATAATTCTTAAAGTGAACAAGAGACACACATACTTGAGAATGTGGAGTGTAATCCTTGGAAAACCCTCTATAGCTGAGAATCAGAATTCCTTTATTCTAGTTTTGGCTCTACCATGTGTCACTTTGGGTAAATGCTATTCACTTACATTATCATATCAGTAAAATGGGAATAATAAAATCAGTCCTTTCCTTATTACATATTAGGTAATAGACATGAAATAACAGATATGAAAATTCTTAAAAGTAGTGCATAGTGTCAAAGTAGTACTTAATCCACACTAATTGGGTAATGGTAAGACTGAAAGCCCAGACTTCACCACTATGTAATATATCTATGTAACATAAACTGCACTTGTACACCCCTTAAATTTACATAAATAAATAAATATTTATTTATTAAAATCTTGAATTTCATTTGATACTCAGTAGATCTACTGACATATGGAGAAATTTTAAAAAGAAATGTATTACAGAATGAAATCAGATCAGTAATAGAAGTTTATGTCAAAGTAATTTACTTTTTCTTAGGGAAGGCTAGATGCTCAAGAAGACAGCATAAAGGAAAAAATACTCAACATCTCCTAAAATATGTGTAAAGTAGTATTATCGTAACAGAAAGTAAATCTTTGCAATAAAAATGAGAAGACAGGAAGTTCTAGCTGGAGAAATCAGGCAAGAAAGAGAAATAAAAGGCATCTAAATTGAAAAAGAGACAGTCAAATATCTCTGTTCACTGATGATATAATCTTATACCTAGAGAACCCTGAAGACTCCTCCAAAAGACTCCTGGGTTTGAAAAATGACTTCAGTAAAGATACAGGATATAAAATCAACATATAAAAATCAGTAGCATTTCTACATACCAATAATGATCAAGCTGAGAACAAGTCAGAACTCAATTCCATTTACAATAGCTACAAATAAACCAAATACCTAGGAACACATTTAACAAAGGTGGTAAAAGATCTCTACAAAAAAAACTACAAAACACTTCAGAAAAAAATCATAGACAACACCAACAAATGGAAAAATGATACATGCTCATGGATTGGAGTAATCAATATCATTAATTGCTCAAAGCAATCTACAGATTCAACACAATTTCTTTTAAATTACCAATGTCATTCTTCATAGAATTAGAAAAAAAAAGCTAAAATTCATATGGAACCAAAAAAAAAAAAAAAAAAAAAACAGCTCAACTAGTCAAAGCAATCCTAAGCAAAAACAATAAAGCTGGAGGTATCACATCACCTTATTTCAAATTATACTATAATACAAGGATATAATAACCAAAATGTGTGGTACTAGTATAAAAATAGACACACAGATCAATGGGACAGAATAGAGAACCCAGAAATAAAGTCACACACTTACAACCAACAGGTCTTCAACAAAGTTGACAAAAATATACACTGGGGAAAGAATACTCTATTTAATAAATGGTACTGGAATAAATGAAGAGCAATATGCAGAACAATGAAATTGGACTGCTCTCTCTCACCATGTGCAAAAATTAACTCCAGATGGATTAAAGACTTAAATGTAACACCTGAAACTATAAAAATCCAAAAAAAAAAAACAAAACTGAGGAATAGCTCCTCTGGACATTATACTAGGCAAAAAATTTATTACTAAGCCTTCAAAAGAAAATGCAGCAACAACAAAATAGACAAATGGGACTTCATTAAACTGGAAAGCTTCTGCACAACAAAATAATCAACAGAGTAAACAGACAACCTGCAGAATCAGAGAAATTATTCACAAGTAATGCATTTGACAAACGGCATTTGACAAGTAATGCATTTGACAAATATCCAGAATCTACAAGGAATACAAACAACTCAACAAGAAAAAAACAAATAACTCCACTAAAAAGTAGGCAAAGGACATGAACAGACACTTATCAAAAAAGGACATACAAGTGGCCCATAAGCATATGAAAATATGTTCAACATCACCGATCGTCAAAGAAATGCAAATTAAAACCACAATGAGGTATTACCTTATACCAGTCAGAATGACTATTATTAAAAAGTCAAAAAAAACAACAGGCGTTGATGAGGATTCAGTGAAAAGGAAACTCTTATACACTGTTGGTGGGAATGTAAATTAGGTTAGTTCCTGTGAAAAATAGTACTAAAATTTCTCAAAGAACTAAAAACAGAACTACCATTCCATCCAGCAATTTCAGAACTGGGTATTTACCCAAAGAAAATTAAATCATATTTTTAAAAAAGAAAGCTGCACTTATGTGCTTATCACAGGACTATTCGCAATAGTAAAGTCATGGAATCAATTTACCTATGTGTTGGATTTAAAAAAAAAGTGGTATTATATATACCATGAAATATGCTCAGCTCTAAAAAGGAATAAAACCATGTATCTTCCAGCAACATAGATGGAACTGAAAACTATTATCCTTGGTGAAATGACTCAGAAACAGAAAATTTAAAACTACATGTTCTTACTTATAAGTGAGAGCTAAACAGTGGGTACACATGGACATTCAGAATGGAGTAACAGACACAGGTGATTCCAAATGGTAGGTGGGTGGGAGAGGGTTGAGGAATAAAACACTACCTGTTCTATACAATGCATACTACCCAGGTGATGGGTACACTAAAAGCCAAGACTTCATCACTACACAATGTATCCATGTAACACAGCTGCACTTGTACCCCTAAATCCACAAAAATATTTAATTTCAAAGAGAGAGAGAGAGAGAACTGTTTATTTCAGCTGAGAAAAAAAAAGTCAAAGTAGTATCCATCAAGATAAAAAGTCTGAGACAATTAAGACTCAAATCTCTTCATCGCTTAAAAAAACAAACAAAAAACTTGTTTAAAGTTACTGAGCACCTATAATGTGCCAGGTGGTGTGTTGCCTAGGAATTCAAAGATAAATAAGATCCAAAAGAAATCCCAAATCTCAAAATATAGTAGAGCAAATAAATAGATCCAGGCTCAGCAAACTACACTGGATGTTTTCATAAGACTTGTGACCTAAGAATAGTTTTTACAGATAAATAGGTACAGGTAAATTTATTTTTATAGATAAATATATACAGGTAAATATTACCAATAAATTCGATAACAGGGAACACTAACTTTGAACTCCAATTAAGAAAAATGTTATTCCCCACCAGAATAATTCCATTCTTCTGATTAGTATACTGGTATTATAGAAATAATATTCCATTTTTATTATATTTTTAATTTTGCTAAAAAAAATTGTGGGAAATTGTTTTCTCTTTTGTTATATAAGTAGCTACAGAATTTCCTTGCTTTTGCATATTGGCCTACAATTTCTAAAATATTTACTAACTGTAAACTTCACAGAAAAAGTTTGCTGATCCCTGAAATATTTAAAGATAATTATATTTGGTAAATACCTATATAAAAATATAGGATATAACTGTACTTATTTACCAACTATAATTGTATTTACCAAACACAATTTGGTATTGTATTAAATATAATTGTATTTACTAAATACAAATACAATTATAGTTGGTAAATAGGTATAGTTATATACCTATATTTTTACATAGGTATATACAAAATATACCTATAATCTGAGAACTCAAGTCACTATGAAAATTATATGTTTATTATGAAAATATCTTGAGGTAAAGAAGAACACATAAATTAGCTTTGTAGAAGGGTTTCAGAAAAGACTTCCTAGAGTAGGTGGCAATTAGTCTGAAAAACTAAACAGGAGTTAATGAAACAAGAGGGATGGGCAGAGGAGTCACCAAGAGGTTGATGGAGGGACTTTAGTAACCCATGGCCAGTTTGAGTCTTGAGATAAGCAGACGCCAGTGTGGAATTGGATCTGATTAGTTTCAGTTGTTAATGACTCCCAACTTTATATCTCTACCACAGACTCAGTTCCAATTATAACCAACTGCCTGACAGTGTTTTTAACCAGCTAAGGGAGGTGGGGTGAGCAGAATTCCCTGCTGAGAAGTTGCCGTAATCTCTACTCTTCCTATAGACATGGATCCTTCTTTCAGGTTCTATCATCTCTGTGGGCCTGCCCTATTTATTTTTTAAAGTTGTATTGTTTTATATAAAAGATACTTAATAAAATACTTAGGGTTTTTTTTAGTGATAGGAATCCATAAAAAATAAAATAAATTTAAAAATTTTTTTTTATTTTTAAAATCTTTGCAATGACATCAAAAATTTAAACATATATGTATAATATATATTTATTAATATACACTTATATGATATACATTATATTGATATATACTTATATATATTAAACATATATATATATATTTACTGGAGATATTTATATCTCTCCAGGAAAAAATAGTGAATAGAACACCTATATGAGTTTATTAATTCTCCTTCCCAAAACATTATAAAAATGATGGCAGGAAATAAATTTTTTAAAATGTAGAACATTAAAGAAAAGGAGAACTAGAGATAACAACAGTGAGAACCATCAAAAATAGGTTAAAAACCAAAAAGCATATGATCAAGTAATAACTGACTTCTTAGCTGAACAGAAGAAGTTAAAAGTTAAGTACCTGTAGCTGGGAAAGTCAAGAAACAAACTAATTCATTCTTTTTTTTTTTTAATACACCACCTCAGAACAAACTAATTCATTCTTTAAAAGCCTCAGAAATTGGAATTATCTACTATCTCTAAAAGGTGGGTTGCTAGTGGAAAGTCTGAATAAGAAACAGGCTATCTGTCTCCCAGCTCCTAACAACCTTGTGAAGCAAGGTAACCTAAAGTTATCTTCCGCCCTGCCCCAACCTCACCTCAACTTAACAGGAACTGATGGTTTACTCTCTGAAGATTTTTAATCAGAGGACTCTGAACTTGAGATAACTAAACACAGTTAGATAGAGCACCATAACAAAAACAAGTCTTTTTTTTTTTTTGAAACATTCTGGAGTGCAGTGGCTGATCTCGGCTCACTGACAGCTCCACCCCCCAGGTTCAAGCAATTCTCCCTGTCTCAGCCTCCTGAGTAGCTGGGATTACGCCCACACCCAGCTCTTTTTTGTAACTTTTAGTAGAGATGGGGTTTTGCCGTGTTGGCCAGGCTGGTCTTGAACCCCTGACCTCAGGTAATCCACCTGCCTCAGGCTCCCAAAGTGCTGGGATTACAGGCCTAAGCAACCATGCCCAGCCACAAAAACAGATTTTTTAAAATCTGTACTCTGATTGATAAGAACAATCTGTTTTCCTACTTAGTCCCCAGAATGCTATACATAGGCTTAGTGGGAGCAGGATATTGGAGGTTTCCTTCCAGAAGAACAAAAAAAGACCTCACACTAAAAATTGGTGGGGGCGCCAAAGATATGGTTGACTATCTCCTGACAACCCTACACTGAAGCCCAATAACTGGATGTATTTGTCCTATGGTAAATGTATGTTTAATTTATACAGGGTCAGCTACATTATAAAATGAACCCCTCGTTCAAAAAGCAGAAAAAAAAGTATCATTAAAAATATAAAATATAAAGCTTGTTTTTCTTCCTTGGTCTCTTTTTCAACTTGTCATGGGTTTTTTATTTTTTATTTGCTAGTTAAAATTTTTTCTAAGGAAGGAAAAATTTTAAATTATTAGGCTGAATTTTGTCATTCATCTTTATATTGCATAATGCCTGTTTTAAATGCAAATGTGAACATTTAACTCTGATGTAGGATCACCAAAATCACACGATTTATATTTTGTAGTTCATATATGTATATACATTTTGTTCTTAAAATGTATATAAAGTGGAAACACTACACAAAATTAACTCAACTTTTTATTTCAAGTCTACCAACACATTCTACCAACACTCTCTACCTTTGACTTATAGCATCATTACTTTCAGCAAAACCAGCTGTGCAATACCAGGAAACAATGAGAATAAGAAAGCATATCATAAGATTCCTTTCTCATTTGTGTTTCTTAGAATGCCATTGTCTTCTTTTTGCATTAGAAACAATTCTCATTCAAATAAAAAACATAGCCTTTCACACTGTTGGTGGGAGTGTAAATTAGTGCAACCATTACACTAATTAGTAGACAGTGTGGTGATTCCCCAAGGATTTAGAAATAAAAATACCATTTGACCTAGCAATCCCATTACTGGATATATACCCAAAGGATTATAAATCGTTCTATTGTAAAAACACATGCACACGTATGTTCACTGCAGCACTGTTTACAATAGCAAAGACTTGGAACCAAATGCCCATCAATGATAGACTGGATAAAGAAAATGTGGCACATAGACACCATGGAATACTATTCAGCCATCAAAAAGGATGAGTTCATGTCCTTTGCAGGGACATGGATGAAGCTGGAACCTGTCATTCTCAGCAAACTGACACAAGAAGAGTTACTCTTTGCTGCTCCTTTTGCCCTATGATATTTTAGTTTTATATTTTGGAAAAATAACTTACATGTAAAATTTCCTCTCAATACAATAGCTTTAAATGTTTCTTTATTAAAAATTATAGCACACTTAAGGAAAAATACACAGAATGATTTATTGCAGAATGAATACCCATTTTACTTCCGCCATGGACAAGAAATAAAACACTGCCCGTAACCCCCACCTTCCTCACTCCAAAAAAAAGATCCTCATTCCTTGTTTTACTTGCTGTTCCTTCTCTCCCTTCCTAAAATGTTATTGTCAATCTAATTTTTACACTAATTACTCCTTCTTTTTCTTTTAAATTGTACTTTGTAAACCTGTATTGGTAATCATTGTAGTTGAGTTTTATCTGTTTTTATTCTTAGTGTATAACTTTTTTGCTCAATACTATTTTTGTTAGAGTCATGCATGGTATTGGACATATTTATTTCTACAGCTGTATGACATTTCAAGTTTGAATATATTCTATTTATTAGTACATTATGCCAACTTTTCCCCCCAAATGATGGCATAAACATTCACTCTTATTGGCAGTGTAGGAAAGTTTTCTCTTTGTAATATGGTTCTGGGATTGACTTTGCAAATGAGACGAACTTGTGTATGATTTAGCAGATGAAAGTAAGGCAGAAACCATTATTTTTGGAAAATTATAGCAGTTCTTCAGATCACCATGTTAAAGCCTTTTAGTTTTACAATATCCCAGCCCATCCCCTATTCAGGTAAGCTATAATTAATAGTTATATTAGCTTCCTAATAATTTTATAAAGTCTAATTAACATTGATGCCCCAAACCTGAACAAAAAACTAACATGTTTCATATACTGAAAGGGATGGTAGATGTGAAAAAGAAAAGAAAAGAGCACTTATGAGAGATTGAACAAAGAGAGAAATACAGGAGTTGGTGACTGACTAGCCATAATGAACTAAAGAGATTATTACTAATGATTCGGGGCCTCGGGTCTTCAGTAGCTGAGAATATAGTGATATTATAATCATATAGAAAAGTCAGGAGGGGAGTATCTTTTGCGAAGTATGACAGGTTTAGATTGAACATTTTGAATAATGTTAAGGAATAACAGGAGATCATAAGGAAATAAATAATAAACACCGAAAATATGGAAGTTGATAGAGATCAGAGATAAAAAAAATGGATTTGTGGATCACTTTGAAGGCAGTAATGCTTTTCACAGCAATCAGTAACTTATGGTTAAAAGAAATAGTGAAAACTAATTCTTTATATTCAGAATATCCACACATATTTATAAATGCAATATCTAATCTTGTAGCTGTTATTATTTTTTGTAATCCTCCTAGTCAGGCAATTTCATAAGTGGTTTGTAATACTCACGACATTAATATGTATCACATATTTGTGCTATCTCAAATAGCATAAATTCATAGATTGTCACTTTCTTGAAAAGGGAAGATGATGCCATATACATCATTGGATTCTTAATGATATATGTAGTTAAAATTTATCAAATATCTGTTTAGTTAAAGGGCACAATAGATAAATAGATTAGACACAAACAAATGCAGTGGTAACATTTTTCTGTGTGTAACTGAAAAGACTACTTCAACTTTTATTATGAATCTATAAATAAAAATTGTTTCCAGTTTTACTTATACCTTATTTTCTTAATCAATCTGTTATTGTGATTATTCAATGATCCAAATCTCAATGACTTCAATATGTATTATTTGTATACCTCTAGCATAAATTATTAACAGACTTTCATTTTCTACTAACAATTTTTAGCTCTGCAAAATCATTTGCACTGTGATTGCATTGCATTGCATTGTTTTCCTCCCTGGTGAAGCATATCTCCAGCCCTAGGGAAAAGCATCAAACCTGTTCCAGAAAAATTAGGTGGAATTCAAGATAAATATACTAAAGAAAATAGCAGCACTTCTGAATGCAATTATTATCAAATTTTCTAAGGACCAGGGTTCCCCAATGGAACTAAATTTTAAGTATAAATCTTCCCAATTTATTTAGTAATAAAAACATATGAAGAGTCTTGGAAGATTGCCTTGCCTTTTAGAGCTTAAGGTCAAATAAAAAGTTCCATTTAGGGAATCCGGTCAAGTGAAATGTCCTGAGAATCTAGAGATGAAAGTCTTCAGAGGCTTCTGGTGTGAGACAGAGCAAATACTCTTACACAAAATCAGAGTATGTTAGACATTATTTTCTTTTTTTTTGCTTTGAGAAAAGGAAACCTTTATATTGCTAGTCAACTCAGAAGGAGACAGGATTAAAGGTTAAATCTATCTCTCCATGCTGACTTTAAGGCAATATTTTTATCAGTGATTGGTGGAAGGAAAGGGGAAGTCTGGAAAATCTTTGGGCAAGGGCAATTATGCCTTCATGCTACATCATGGGGTGTATGTGTAAATTTAGGAGGATCTGACATGAAACATGCAGTAGAATTTCAGACTGTGATGTCAGCATGTTCATTCTGCACAGACTCCGGGCAGCCATATTTGTTCCAACTGAATCCGAACCAGTTCTTTTACCTCATAAACTGAGAGCGTTTTAGCATTTCAGCAGGTTGTTTCTTTTTATTTAAAATTTTTTGGTTACATAGTAAGTGTATATATTTATGGAGTACATGAGATGTTTAGATATAGGTATGCACTGTGAAATAATCACATCATGGAGAATGTGGTGTCTATCCCCTCAAGCATTTTTCTTTAGTTACAAAAAATCCAATCACATTATTTTAGTTACTTTTAAGTGTAGAATTAAGTTATTATTGACTATAGTCACCCTGCTGTGCTATCAAATAGTAAGTCTTATTCTTTCTCCATAACTATTTTTTTATATCTATTAACCATCTTATCTCCCGGCAACCTCACTATCCTTCCCAGCCTCTGGTGATCATCCTTCTACTTTCTATGTTCATGAATTCAGTGGTTTTGATTTTTAGACTCCACAAATAACTGAGAACATGTAGTTTGTCTGTGCCTGGTTTATTCCACTTAACATAATGACCACCAGTTCCATTAATGTTGTTGCAAATGTCAGGCTATCATTCCTTTTTACGGGTAAATAGTGTTCCATTATGTATATGTACCTTATTTTTTTTTATCCATTCTGTTGATGGATGCTTAGGTTGCTTCTAAATCTTAGTTATTGTAAACAGTGCTGCAGTAACCATTGGAGTGCAGATAACTCTTCAATACACTGATTTTCTTTCTTTTTGTTATATACTCAGTAGTGGGATTGCTGGATTATATCATAGTTGTATTGTTAGATTTTGAGGAGCCTCCGAACTGTCCTCCATAGTGGCTATACTAATTTATATTCCCACCAACAGTGTACAAGGGTTCCCTTTTCTTCAAATCCTCACTGGCATTCATTATTGTCTGTCTTTTGGGTATAAGCCATTTTAACTAGGGTGGGACGAATATCGCTTTGTAGTTTGATTTTCATTTTTCTGGCAATCAATTATGTGGAGCACCTTTTCATATGCCTGTTTGCTATTTTTGTGTCTTCTTTTGAAAATGTCTGTTCAAACATTTTGCTCATTTAAAAATCAGATTATTAGGGTTTTTTTCCCCCATAGAGTTGTTTGAGCTCCTTATATATTCTGGTTATTAATCCCTTGTCAGATGGGTAGTTTGTAAATATTTTCTTCCATTCTGTGGGTTGTCTCTTCATTTTGTTAATTGTAACCTTTGCTGTGCAGAAGCCTTTTAACTTGATGTGATACCATTTGTCGATTTTTGCTTTGGTTGCCTGTGCTTAAGGGGTATTGCTCAATATTTTTGCCCAGATAAATGTCTTAGAAATTTTCCCTAATATTTTCTTATAGTAGTTTTATAGTTTGAGGTCATAGGTTTAAGTCTTTAATCCATTTTGATTTGATTTTTATGTATGGTGAAACATAAGAGTCTAGTTTCATTCTTCTGCATAAAAGTTATTGTTTTTTTAATCTGCCATCCTGAAAATTCAAGAATTTATGTTACTCATTGATGCCTTTAATTCTTTAGGGCATGATTTCAGTTCTTCCTGTCCTATGTAGATTCCTCAATTATGAGGAGTAATAGCAATGACAACTCAAGCTACTTCTTGCTGACTAGCATTGCAGTTGTGGGTCTAAGAAATGACATTTAAAAATACTTAATTGTAAACTTTTATGTTTTCCAGGTTGTGGTCAGACAGGTGGGTCAGGAACTCTTTTGTGTATTGGACAATCATTTTATATGCAGAAAGTGTTGATTTAAAGAAAAACTGAAAGAAACATCAGGTACAGGACTTGACCAAAAGGAAGAGAAATCCCAACACATACAAAATTTTATTTCCTAGCTTAAGAAGTATTTCAAAAATAAATCATTTTTCTGATGGGATCCATAAATATAACAGTTCTAATATATTATTTCCAGATTTTTAATGACAGACATGTAGGAACCATAAAGTAATTTAGAATTTAGTCCAGATTATAGGCAAATAATAAATACTCTAAAATAGGTGGTCAGAGTTGGAATCTAATAACAGGTGTGTTTAAGTTTTCTTTTGAAATATAGTTTTTTCTCCAGTTTCTCATTTTTACCACACACAAATCACAATAGAAGAAATTTGTGTATAAAATAAGTTTTAGTCTAATTATACCTGGCCTGATTGTTGACATAAAGTACAGCAAGAATAGGCTTTTGATTCTTTGAATAATTTAAAGAGCCTAGAGGGCTCTTTAAAAATTTGCTTCGCTGGAAATTTTTAATAAGTGATCTTGGACTTTAAATGCCTTCAGGCTAGCCACACCAAAGATTTGTCCTGAAACTGTGCCTGTAAAACCTGTATGAATGGGTGCATTCCTCTTTTTGAAATCCCAAATTATCTTGAGGCTCCCAAGCCTGTCAGAAAGTGCCGTTTTTTAAACTTGCATTTTAAGTTCAGGGATACATGTGTTGGTTTGTTACATAGGTAAATTGCATGACACAGGGGTTTGACGTATAGATTACTTCATCACCCAGGTAATAAGCATAGTACCTGATAGGTAGTTTTTTGATCCTCACTCTCCTCCCACTCTCCAATCTCAAGTAGACCCCAGTATATTTTATTGTCTTCTTTGTGTCCATGTGTAATCAATGTTTAGTTCCCACTTAAAAGTGAAAACGTGGTATTTTGTTTTCTATTCCTGCATTTGTTTGCTAATGGTAAGGGCCTCCAGCTCCATCTATGTTCCCACAAAGAATTTAATCTCATTCTTTTTTACAGCTGTGTAGTATTTCATGGTGTGTATACACCACATTTTCTTTATCCAGTCTACCATTGATGGGTATTTAGGTTGATTTCATGTCTTTGGTATTGGGAATAGTGCTGCAATGAACATATGAGTGCATGTGTCTTTATGGTAAAACAATTTATATTCCTTTGGGTATATATCCAGTCATGGGATTGCTGGGCCAAATGATGGTTCTCTTTTTATTTCTCTGAGGAACTGCCAGACTGCTTTTCATAATGATTGAACTAATTTACACTCCCATCAACAGTGTATACATATCCTTTTATCTGCAGCCTTGCCAGCATCTGTTATTTTCTGACAAATAATAGCCATTCTGACTAGTGTGAGATGGTATCTCATTGTCATCTTAATTTATGTTTCTCTAATGATTAGTGATGTTGAGCATTTCTTTCAGGTACTTGTTGGCTGCATGCATGTCTTTTGAAAAGTGTTCACGTCCTTTGTTTACTTCTTAATGTGGTTGTTTTTTGCTTATTGATTTAAGTTCTTAATAGATTCTGTATATAAGACTTTTGTTGGCTGCACAATTCGCAAATATTTTCTCACATTGTGTAGGTTGTCTGTACTCTGTTGATAGTTTATTTTGCTGTGCAGACACTCTTTAGTTTAATTAGGTTATATTTGCCAATTTTAATTTTTGTTGTAATTGTTTATGATGACTTCATCATAAAATGTTTCCCAGGGGCTATGTCCAGAATGTTATTTCCTGGGTTGTCTTCTATGACTTTTGTAGTTTTAGGTTGTACATTTAAGTCTTTAGTATATCTTGAGTTCATTTTTATATATGGTATAAGGAAGGGGTCCAGTTTCAATCTTCTGCCTATGACTAGCCAGCTATCTCAGAACCATTCATTAAAAAGGGAGTCCCATTCCATTCTTTACTTACTCAAGGACAGAAACCTTGTATGGAAACTGTGTAGAGAAGATAGCAGACCAATCATTTTCAAAGGCTTTTTATTAGCTCTATAAATTCAACCAGTTCATCAAAGAGATTGTCATATCTGAAAATATGACATTCCAGTCAAAGTCTTGGTAAAATAATCAGTGTCTCCACTTGAGTCATGATAAAAAAGAAAATAGATTCTTATTGAACTTATGCAAATAATGGCATTATCATAAATTAAGAATATTCACAAATGGCCTCCAAATTCTGAAGCAATCAAGTAGAGGGTAGAATAAATATTTCATATTTTTATTCACAAAATTATATATATTTGAGATGGAGTCTTGCTCCTGTTGCACAAGCTGGAGTGCAGTGATGCGATCTCGGTTCACTACAACCTTGACCTCCCTAGTTCAAGCAATTCTCCTTCCTCAGCCTCCTGTGTAGCTGGGATTGCAGGAGTGAGTGTACCACCATGTCCAGCTAATTTTTGTATTTTTGGTAGAGACGAGGTTTTGCCATGTTGACCAGGCTGGTCTATAACTCCTGACCTCAGGTGATCTACTCTCCTCAGATTCCCAATGTGCTAGGATTACAGGCATGAGCCACCATGCCCAGCCTACAAAATTATATTCTGTTCTACTTGATGTTGCATAAGTAATCTTGGCACACTTTTTCGATTAGAGTTGTGGTTATTGCATATGTGATGTTGGGTAAAAAGGTATTGGATCAGTAAGTAGAAACCTGTCATGCAAATGAGACTTACGAGGCTGATGGTGGCTGTGTTCTGTCTACTCGATGTATAGGTAATCTTCGCACAGCTTTTTAATTCAAGTCTTGCAAGTTCTTTCCTGGTACAATGGTATGATCTCCAAAACTTTCAGAAACCTGTACTTGCATTTGTCAGCGGCCTTTCCACAAAAAGTAATTTGGATTATACTTTATTGGAAATGATTTTAGAGAAGGATTTAAAACAATAACTAGGGATGACAAACCTTTATTTACTAGAGTTCTGGAATACTGCTGAGTCAATAACTTTATTCCTTCTGTAATATTTATTTATTATTTATTTATTGCTATCTCTTACATCACTCTGGATTTCATAAAGTAGTGCTCAGCATTTTTTCACAATTTGTAATCAGTCCTGCTATAAACCATTTGAATTCTCACATCATTGTGATATTCTGGGGTCAACTCACATTACCATCAAAACAGTTAAAACTTTTTTTTATACTGCATTATAATTCACAAAATTTTTTTTTTTTTTTTGAGATGAAGTTTCGCTTCTGTTGCCCAGTGCAGTGGGGAGTTGTCTGCTCACTGGCAACCTCTTACTCTCAGGCTCAAGTGATTGTTCTGCCTCAGCCTCCCATGTAGTTGGAATTAAGGCATCTGCCACCATGCCTGGCTAATTGTTGTATTTTTAGTACAGATGGGGTTTCACCATGTGAGCCAGGCTGGTCTCAAACTCCTGACTTCAGGTGATCCACCCACTTTGGCCTTGCAAAGATAATTCACAAATTCTTAACAATGAAGACAAAATGTGGTGGCTCATGCCTATAATCCCAGCACTTTGAGAGGCCTAGGTGGAAGATTATTTGAACCCAGAAGTTTGACATCAGGCCTGGGCAACATGGCAAAACTCAATCTCTACAAAAACAAAAAAGTAGATGGATGTAGTGGTGCACACCTATGGTTGTAGCTACTTGGGAGGCTGAGGTAGGAGGATCACTTGAACCTTGGAAGTTGAGGCTGTAGTGAGCTATGATCATGCCAATGCACTCCAACCTGAGCAACAGAGCCAGACTCTGTCTCAAAAAAAAGTTACATTGTAATTTTAAAAACAACTTTGTGTGACAGATAATTATTGTCAGTCTTTGAAATGTAGAAAATTGTAGAAGACAGAAATAATAGACAGCTATTTATAGAAGGAGGATTCCACTGCAGGATCATGTTTCTCTCACTCGTGTCTGTTGTTTTTTGGATATCTGCCTTTCTTTGTTCTTTAGAAACGTTATTTTCTGTTCTTTAGTTCAGTGACAGAACACAGCCACCATTAGCCTCCTAAATGTTACTTTTATGACATATTTCTGCTTACTGATCCAATATCTTTTTTTCCCAACATCATGTATACAATAACCACAATTTATAGATGATCATTATGCCTCAGTGTAAAAACTATATTTCCTACCCTCCTATTTTTTATAAATAGTAGCCAAACAAATATAAGGAAAATTATTTCAGGAATAAATAATAAGCATTTGAGGTTTTCCTTCATTCCCTTTTCCAACTAAGTGAAATGTAGAAATGATGGCTGGAGCACTAGCAGCCACTTTGAGTGATGCCATCAACAAGAAAGTGGAAATCAGTGCTAAGGATGACAGAGTAGAAAGACAGAACTCAGTTTCCCGATTACTATGGAATCATAAAACCAACAGTAGAATACATAATTCTAGACTTCTTCAAAATGTGAGGTGCATATAAGCTTCTATTTGCCTAAGCCTCCTAGTTGAGTTTCTTTTATTAATAGTTAACATTAACACTGATTTACACAGCATGCTATATTCAAATTTTCAAAGACCGATCAATCTTTCAAGTTCTATTCGCAATAAACAACTGGTTGACAGAACTTTGAATAATTCTCTGCCATTTTACCAGTCAACTTTGTATAACAATGTAGTATTATATTTTACGAAAGTATTATTTTCATGATAATCCTGATGGAGATGGTAATAATTTTCAGAAAATTTGGGTAACAGACAGTCAAAAAAAAAAAAAAAATGACCAAGACAGCATTTCCAAAATTTCCCCATCCTGTAAGAGATTTTTGGTCTCTTTAGTATCTTCAGCTCTGTTTTGATAAGTGAATTATGGCTAATACAAATAAATGACAATTGTGTGTGAAATAGTGGATGCCTTCAAACCATAAAATTTATTATTAGTGGCCCAAATCAAGACACTAAGAATTAAATTGTGTTATCTTTTCTGTGTGCAGTGTAAAATGAGGAATAGTAGATTGTTTTAATTCATCTAATAAATATGCCGTGTTGGATTTAAAGCTTGTGCATAACATGAATAATAAATATGTTACTGAGAAATGACTAGAACTTAATATTATAATCTAGGTAGAAACATGTGACTCATTAACTTTTCTTTATAAGTTTATACAATTGTCTTGACAAAGTACCTATTTCTGAATGTAACATAGCTTGTTAATAAAACTTTTACAACCATCATTTTGTTGTAAAAATCAAAGAAAATGGATATTTACTTAGCAGATGGTGCCATCATAACACTTCATTGGTTTGTATTACACCAAAGTTGCTTAATTTAAATCGATAACTTTTTTTGTCACTTTGTGAATAACAACATATATTTAGGAGTGAAATTAAAAATATTCACTCAAAATAGTAGATTAAGCTAATCTAAAATCATTCAAGACAGTTTTTGCTTCTACATATAATAATTTTCTCAAAAGACTGAATATTAAGATAGGCAAAGTAAGATTAAAATTGCTTCTTACACAGTCTTTTTTTTTTCCAAAACATGAGGTCTAACTCTACAAAGTAGAAGAGGTTAGAAAGATATGCAAAATTGTACATGCTAAGAAAACTTTAAAAATTGTATTAATATCTTAGAAAATAAGATGTCAGGCAGTTTGATATACAGAGAAATTCTCAGGGTGAGTGTAGAAAAACAAATGCTAGTACATTTCTTTATTAAGCAGATATAACTTTGGGCAAGCATCTCAATCTTAGTATATGTCAATTTTTTCACGCAAAATAAAAGTTAATTTTATCTGACCTCACATGAATTGTGTGAAAATAAAAATTTTCTAACAGGCAATGCATTAACAAAATTTTGAAGTTTCCATGCATAGAGATAATCTAACACATAGAAATTAACCACATTTTGTTATGATTAGAAAAGTGAAATATTTCAAATATTTTGCATGCAATTCAGATAATTTCACACAAAGAAATAGGATTGGTTCATGTTACTAAAGTTTCAGGAATTTTTTTAAATTTATAGTATTCTACCCAATAGATACATAGTATGTCTACTATGAAGTTTCTGTTTTTCTTTTGTTTTGTTTTATAATTAAGTAACCCTGAGTAGAACATGCTTTATAAAACTCAAAAATGATAAGAAAAATTTTACTGTAGGAAGGCAAATAGTTTCTTATTTTACAATCACAATTTTAGTTTTTTCCTATTTTTTCAAGGATTTAAAAGAAATTCCTAAAAACACTGAGATGCACAAGACTGGGAATAATACTAATATATAATCTGAATATAGCACGGTGTTATAGAAAATATGCAATATGATCTACAGTATAAAATTTAGGAAGAAATTAAATTAGACACCTAATTCAAAATGACAATTGAAACATACCACTTTAAAGGTACCTGATTCTGCCTATCAAACACAGGAAATACGTATGTTTATTATGTATGTGTATGTAAATACACACACACATTTACATATCTTCCTTAGTTATTATATCTCCCTTAGTTATTTAGTGACCAATTTACCTGGTTTGTTTTTGACTTTCCCAGTTTAGAACTAAAATTCTCATGTCTGGAAAGTGTTTTAGTTCCACACTAATTATATACTTTGCCTGGGAATGTCATGATTTTAAAACTAAAAGTCCAATTTTCTGAGAAAACCTTCAGTCTCAGTCAATCCAGGGCATTTGGTCACAATACTTAGTTAACTGGTGAAGGTGCACTACAGTTGAAAAAAGGGAAGAGAAAAATCAGTGAAGGAGAGATGTAAATATTTGCTAGGCCCAAACCTATTGCTGGGCATGGGGCAGGATAACTGAGAGGGTCCCAACTGCAAGGTTCAAGGACAGACATTGTGCATGCTCAAAACTGAGGATTCATTATAAAGACAGATATAACATCCTACTCTCACCCACCACTAGACTAACAAAAGTACAAATAACATCTTTAAAATATATGTATTTCTGAACAAGAAGTAAACGCAGAGTGAAAAAATTCCAGTGATGAAGGAAAAGGGGTAAACATTTGTAAAAACCCAGATCTCAATCTAAATACAGGTGATACTAAAAATTTGTGGCCTGTAGTACAGAAAGAGTACACATGTAAGAGCCAAATCACAAACACAGCTCAACTCCTGAATGGATTGACTCCACTCCCCAAAATGAAGTTCAAAATAAAGGAAAAGCATGTTAATGCTTTGAAGTATTGCCATCAGAGAGAAAGGGGGGGGAGGGGGGCGAGAGAGAGAGAAAGAAAGGAAAGAAATGACAAAGAAAACAACATGTAAACAGTATTTGAGAGAATAATTCACAAAAATTTCCCCAATCTTGCTGCTAGAGATGTAGATATCCAGATTCAAAAAAAAAAAAAAAAAATCCAGAGAATATCTGCAAGATACTATACAAAATGAACATCACCAAGGTATATAGTCATCACACTGCCAAGGTCAACATGAGAAAGAAAATCTTAAAAACTGCTAGAGAGAAAGGTCAGATTCTGTATAAAGGGAACTTCATTAGGCTAACAGCAGACTTCTCAGTAGGAAATTTACAAATCAGGACAGATTGGGAGACTAGTTTTCAGCATTTTTAAAGAACATAAATTCCAACTGCAACGTTTATAGCTCACCAAAATAAAATTCAATAAAACATCAAATCTTTTCCAAACAAGCAAACACTAAGAGAATAGTTACTACTAGACTAACTTTACAAGACAGCCTTAAAGAAGTTCTCAACCTGAAAATGACAGAATAATACCTACTACCACAAAAAAAACAAAACAAAACAAACAAAAAAAAAACACTTAAGTACGGAGCTCACAGACTATAAAGCAAATACGCAATAGAAACTACAAGGCAAACAGCTGACAACTTTAGGATAGGATCAAAACTTCACATATCAATATTAACCTTGAATGTAAATTATCTTAATACCCAACTTAGGTCGTACAGAGTGAAAAGCTATGATCTTAATACCCAACATAAGAGATACAGAGTGAAAAGTTAGATTAAAAAAAAAAAGAGGGAGAAATCCAAGATGGCCGATTAACAACAGCTCAGGATTGTAGCTCCCAGTGAAAGCACAGAGAGCGAGTGAACGCCACAATTTCAGACGAATTTCTGTTGCCCACAGACTGGGAGATTCCCAGTGGAGGAGCCACACGGGTTGCCAGAGCGACTTTTTTGGCTGGCACGGCTATTTTGCCGGCACCCCAGCGTGACGCTTCTCGGTTCAGAGTATATGGGATGGGGTGCCCTTTGAGTCGGGCTTGGCTGGTCCCATCCCCACAAGGAGAACAGCAATTGGAAGCGCTGAGGACTGAGAGTTTCACAGTAAGCACAGCTGAACACGGGAAGGCCTAGCTCTGTGGGGAAGGGGCGTCCGCCAAAGGAAAACTAAGAAACAGAAAAAACTTCATCACCAACAAGCCGGACGTCCACTCAGACCCAATCTTAAAGTCGGCAATTACAAAGACGACAGATGGATAAATACACAAAAGTGGGAAGAAACCAGTGCAAAAAGGCTGAGAACATCCGAAATCAGAATGCCTCTCCTCCTACAGGGGATCGCATCTCCTCATCAGCAAGAGAACAAGGCATGACGGAGAATGAGTGTGATGAACTGACAGAATCAGGCTTCAGAAGGTGGATAATAAGAAACTTCTGTGAGCTAAAAGAACATGTACTAACCCAATGCAAAGAAACTAAGAACCT